>JAXIUW010046674.1:0-14740 GCA_035591015.1 Cephalothrix simula
TGCTAATGAGGGCCCTACATTTTGATAAAATTCTCCAAAATGGTTTGCAATTAGTTTAGGATCTTGAACTAAATTATTATTTATCTTCAGTGAAATAGAAGAGGTTTTAGTTCCATTTCAGAATCCTTAATCTACAAAGAGGTTAATTCACCTTTGCATCCCCTTAAAAGTTATTTCTTTTTACATATCCTTTTACAAAATCGTAAACGCAAGTGCAAAAACCGGGACGGAATAAAAATTACAATTTACAACTGTTATTACACATGATATATTATGTCCGTAACGTGTTTTACATTTTTTATAGGTCCCCAAGGGCAGGGGCACTTGGATTTTGTCCAGCCGTACTATACTCCATTACACCACTTGTCTAAAATGGCATAAACGTTCATAGCAGCACCAATCTCAAAAAAGAAGGGGATCAATGAAAGTCCCACATTCGAAAAATTCCATTCCTTAGACAATTACCAACCAACTATCAATTGTTCTGTTAGCGCAATGCAGCAGGTTTAATCCTATAATTGGCACAACATTTTAAGCTAGTATCCGGTTAGATCATACAATATACATTGTAGCTGCTTCCTTGAAAATCACAATATATCGATGAATATTATCGCTTTAATTGAAACAAGAATAATACCTGAATCCATAACGAATGTACAGGGTAATTTCACAATTTTAACATGTTGGGAGTTCAAATGGTGTCTGGCAGGCATCAACAGATCATATGTATCACTCCAGCATTGTCACACTCGTGGCAATGAACTACATGTTCTCGAACAATAACACTACATGTGTAACTTAGGACCAAGGTAAAATTTACCTATTGGGGCAAAGTGTTCCATATTGATGTGACAGGGAATATATACAATTCCAATATGCATCCAATTTGGTAATGGCTGGGGATGGTGACCGAAAAAGGACTTTCAGTTTTTTAAAAACAGTTTTTCCATTGGTTCTAAAGAAATGTGAGGTATTAAACTATCGTAGCATTAAGGCCAAAATTCTAACTAGCACTTCAGTTTGTCCTTTTAGTTTAAAATCTTGGAAAATAATTGCTTGTCAATTTCAGAAAGAGAATTTCATAGGTCAAGGTCAAATAGACACGGTAAAATGAGCTATTTGACATCAGAAAACAGAAACTGCTAATCAAATTTTGATCCGCTGTATTGGTGTTTGGATTAGTTGTCTGAAGCAAGTACATGTGGCAGCATCATGATTCCAGAAGATAATTTGTGTCTCGATATTGTCTCTGTATTCTAGAGTTTTCAATTTTAATACTAACAGCTTAAGTAAAATCCATAACTGATATTAAATCATGAATTATTTCAAGATGTGCAAGAACATCAAGCTCAAAATCAGATATGTGAATCTTACTTAACTGTTTCTAAAACATAATAATACTGTTGCTATTTGTACATCATAAATGCGTAAAGGTCTGTTTTTCCTAATGGAAGTGACTGAAGCGTAGCTTTGCTCTTTTCAAAAGTTTTTTATGGATATTTCTTTAGAACATCGAATTATATTAATGGAATGAAATTAGTTATTGTTTTGGTTTGACTTTTTGTCTCAAACTGGATAACACGTCCATCGGAAAGCGACACAAACATTCGCTGTGCATCATGAGTGTATGCCAAACTTAAAACAGAAAAAGGAGTGGCATCAACGTTAATATCTCTAACAGGAAGCAGGTCCCAGCTACTCCATAAGCGAACAATCCCATTATTTAGCCCACCAGCAAGAACATTAACACATCGACCTTCTGGTGCGGGCGAAAATGCGATGCAGCATATGGGAGTCTCTGTAAATGTTTTCCCAATATATTTTGCATTTATAGAATGAAGCATCAGACAACTAGTATCACCATTATGACTAACTGTTGCAATATCGCCAAGAGTGTCACTCACAGTGACGATGTATATTGGCCTTTCATGGTCTTCAATTGATCTAACATAAGAAAGTGTATTTAGATCCCATATAATTGCGGTTCCATCATGACTTGCTGATACAACAACACTGTACGGTTTACATATATGAAGCATCGATATAGGACCTGTATGTCCGTATAAACGTAGCTCGTTTCCTCTAACCTGAATATCACATTGCATGCTTGTGTTGAATACGATTTTGTAGACGTTGATTACTCCTGTGTTAGAACCAACAAAAAGATGACCAGATTCAAGAATGGCAGTGCAGAATGTGACCAGTTCACCGCCGTTTTGGTGATGTAGGAAATTTAGGGGAGGTTGTTGCCTTTTATTTCTCAGCCTCAAAATACCATCAGGATGACCCCAAGATATGACACCAGCCCACTCACAATCAACAGTGTTCATAGTGGTGACACCCTTTTCTTTTGAATAACTTACAATTAAGCAGCAACAAGGACCAAGGCCGAAAACTTCACAAGTTGGTAGTGGACATATTGAAGTGATAGGAGATGTGTATGATTGCATCCAAGTTGGTAGCGGAGGGGGATGATCTGGTGAACCAACATAGTTTCCCCACAAAAGACCTTCAACAGTTTCTAGCACAGACAACGTGTAATTTATGTCTTCGCCTGATTTATGTCCAGTTGAAGAGGGATGAGGAGCAGAAAATAATTGTTTCGGCATTTGGCCGTAAAGTCTAATTCGCATCTCAGTAGCTTTCCGCTGCACCGGATCAATGATTTTATCATAATCAACACCATAGTATGTATCTGAATGGAAAACATTGACTGAATCAATTGCAGCTTGTCCAGTTTGTTTGTAACCATATATCAAATCGATCCAATTGTGCAAACGTTTTGTCACATAACTTGATTCAAGAGCTTGACGCAAAATTAAAGTAAATAATCTTGGATCATTTCTCGCCCATTTGGGTAAGTGAACGTTACTAACTGCCTCTCCGTCTTGCCTAACCCCAAGGTCTAAACCTTCATTATTATTTAGAAATTCAGGCAAAAAGTAAAATTCAGGGATAAGTTCTTTGACATCGGAAGATGACAATCCACTCGTCAATTGCCAGCTTGAGGCTATTGAATGAAATGTACGATCAGGAACGTCGAAATTTCGATCTTGATACAGCAACATCATTTGAGTAAATGGTGGAAGGCGAACTAAGAAATGCAAAACAGTTCCACTGTTTGAATAATGGGATCCATAATGGAAAGGTAGTTGTCTGAAGCCAATAGCGTCATCCGGGTCCTCCATAGCTTTCTTGTATTCGATTTCTAGTTGCTTGTATGTTTTCTTGTATCTTTCTTCAGATTCTTCATGCTGAATCGCTACCGGCTTTTTTAATTTCCTGAAAGACTCTTTATCCTTAAGATTCAGAATCTGGCTTTTATAATCGGCAATAATATACGGAAATACCGGATACTGCATTAAATCGTTGAATGATCGACCAGCTAATTTGTTTAGGTGGGTTAGGTATTCAAAATTTGTCATGTGTCCGTCAACCCAGAGTTGTAGAATAGCAGTCAGATTTTCCATTTTGATTAAATTAGGTAGATTTTTTGAATCTAAATGCCTATAAAACTGCTCTCGATCCTTAAAGTTATCGAATGCAAGTAAATGAGTTTTTCCATTAGTCAAAAATATTTCAAGTGCAGTATCTCTTAGCTGATAGCGTCGACGGTGGATTTCCCGAATAATTTCATTAGGCAAGGTCATTGAAAACAAGTCTTTATTTTTTGATAGTGAATCTGTATAATTTGCATCATTTACCGTTTCATCAGCAACGAAATAAATGCAACTTTCACCAACTAGTATTTCACCACAAGTTTCCTGGAATGGAGTTACACTGGTGCAGTGGCATGTATGTTTAATTTTTTCATTAGTATGAAGTCTGTAAATAAGTGCAGCAGAATCTGAAGATAACGTGTCATCTTCAAATATAAATGACAATGGTGTAGGACATGTTTCAGCCTGTAACTTCCACTGCTGGTCTTTTCGTAAATATTTCGGCTTAATGCCTAGATGACATCTTTGTAATCGTCTTCTGATCCTGAATGGACCTTCAGTTGGGTCGATTTGCCATGATTTAGGATATGGTTCCGGTTCATACCATATACTTCTTTCATGTGTTAACTGCTGTATTAAATGCTGCCATGATTTCTTGACTTGCAATCCAGTAGCCATGGTCATTTTTACGTGCTCAATAAATTTTTTCCGCTCTAAGTGTTGACGCTTAACCACATCTTGGGTTATATCCATGGCTGATGTTGATATTTGGGAAGCAAGATCGTCGTGCTTGTGAACAATTTTTTGTTGGACTATTTTCTGTTTTTTTAACCATGCTTCCTTTTCTTTATTAACTTCTTGTTGCCACATCTGAATATCTTCATAAATGCTATGTCTCATGTCTCGAGAAATATCATCTGGAATCGGCTGAAATCCACGTTGCCTCAGTACATTTAATAGCATGTTCATTGCTTTATTATCATCGAAAGAAAATATTGCTTCAGGATGTTGTTTAAGGTCATAAAGATAAACAACAATTTTTGGACCAAGCTCATTATTTGAAGCAAATATCAATTTTAAAACATCTTTCATTCTAGGCTCAGATGTTAGAAGGTGTATAGCATAAAGCCTCTGAGTTTGCTTTGAGTCTGGTTTCATCATAAATACTAATAAACGACTGAATTGAATGCGCAGAGAGTCCTTAGCATTCCAAACAAAGGATTTCCACGTCGATTTGGGTTTCTTCTCAAGACTTTCCAGGATACAGCTGAAAAGAAGTTGAAGCAGGAATTCGGAAAAATTCACTTCAACCTGATGGGAACAGTATTCTATATTTCCCTCATGTTCCTGAAGAACAGACCCGCTTCCTTCTGAAATTATCAAGAAATCAACAGCTGATATTAAGAATTTCTTGAATCTTTCCAGCAATTCACTGACACTTATTTTAGTTTGACTTTTTTTATTATCAAAAATCAAATTACCTTGAACCATAAGAGAAGATCGCCGCCTTCCTGGGTCTAGGGACAAATTCCTTTTACGCTTATGCAGGTAGAATATATCAGATTGATCGCCAGATGCTTCTGAATCTTCAAATGAGTCTGTGAAATTAAAACTTAGGGGTGAATGTCGAAAGACACTGTGAGTACGAATATTTACGTCTTTCGCTGGTTTTCTAAATGCAACTGCCGAAAGAGTATATCTTTGTCCTTTTATTCTTTGATTGCTACCGGAAGGGTTATCAGCCTGTTTACAGATATCAACAAACATAGTTTGAAATACTTTGCATAAAATAGATTTTATTACATTAAAACCAACGGTGTCACGCCCATAATTGATACATAAAAGAGTTACCGAATTCATAACATCTTCTAGCATTTGATAGTAAACAACTCCCGAAATGTGAAACGCCTGCAGTGATATCATGGCGAAAAAGTGTTCAAAATCTTCAATAATGATTTGGCAATCTTTATCACAAATTCTGCTATTATGTTGATGAATAAACCGCATGAGGGAGTTACACAAGGTTTCAATTAGTCCATTTTCTACCATTTTTAAGGACAAAGCTTGGGTGGATTCATACAATTGCATTAGAATACACATTATGTTGTGATACAACTTAATATTATGACTCGATTTTTCAAGAAGGCACATGACTAATACCACAGACTGATAATGCTTTTCGGGCATCTGCATTAATGCAGATGGATCACAATCTTCATCTAAGTCATGCTGTTGATTGAAAATGATTGAAAGACATGCCTCCACAAGGGGTCTAGTCGTATTATGACGGCATAACTGACTTGCAAATAAATGAAATCCATTAGAATAAAATTGTTCAGTTTGGATTTTGGGAGCACGATGCAAGTATGCATACAGTAACTTAATAATGCCAGCTCTAATTCGGGAAGATGTGTGATGAACCATAACGACAAGCGTATCTAGCTTTATAATTTGGTCTAATATCTTATTCAATGTCGTATCTGGTAGATTTATAATCACTCCGTGTAATATATCAAGTAAACCCACACTCATAAAAGTAAGTCCATCTTCATTTATGTTATCATCAATTTCAAAGCTGCCATCTAATTTAATTGAAACACTCTTCAAATTTTCCGTCGTATATAACTGCCAACTGCCATCATCAGGCTTATCAGAAGGGTCTTCCTCAGTCTGTGCAACATTAATATTTGTAGAAATATCCAGAGCTGATGTGTTAAATTTAACAAATGACGTTTTATTTTCATCAGTTAATTTAGTACCACTGATCGATTTGATATCTTGTAATTTTTTACTTCCTTCTTCAAAATCTTCAAAAATACGAATTACTGTATTAATATCAGAATCACTGTCTGCTTTTGGAGATTCAATTTGCTTTGAAGTTGGCGTATTAGAATGACCTAATATTAGGAGGCCGTCGGATTTTGAAGGACTTGAAGAAGGCGAACTAATTTCCTGCATTCTTTCTAAGTTTTCAGGCACTATAATTTCAGTTTCAGTATCCGAATCTTTAACTTTATACCACTTGTTTGTGGTTTTGGAAGTCGGAAGAAAGACTTGATTTCCTATTGCAGGAATATGAATTTCATTGCAGAACCTTGGAAAGAAAAAGAATTCGTCCCGCGTATGGTTTACGTATGTGCTGACAGCAGGATGAGAAATCAATAAAAAGTCAAACAAAGTTTTGACAAGGTTTACATCAAGAGGACTACCAAGCATGTTCCTTGTGATGTTGAGCATTGATTCACATATCGGAATAGGAAGTGATGGCTTGTTTTCTTGAATGCATTCCTGGGAGATTAATAAAAGCTTTTTTACTAAGCAAATGGAGTGTAATTGTTTAAGATTGAAGTCCCTGTGAGGGTGGTCCTCATTACATAACATTTCTATGGCTTTAAAAGCGGTGTTCCAAACATTGGAATCTTCCAGAGGCTGCCAAACTTTCCATGCCATAATAATTTCATCAATAACTTCAGTATCTTGTATAACCGATGTAGTTTTAGACTCTAGCTGATAGCGTTTTGAATTACAATCAAATTTGAGAATAGGCTCACTAAGACAAACATCTAAAAACACCTTTAAAACCTCAAATCCAACAATGCATCTTTTAGTAATTAACACTTTGTAAAGTAAGCGAAATCCACCAACAACTTCAAATTCTTTCGCATACTTAGGACTGTGTTGAACCAGTTTTAATAGAACCTCCAATGCCAGAGCCTGAAGATCCTCGTCATCGAATTTCTCTACAATCCTAGCATACAATACCACAAAAACTCCAATACCCCCAATATTATCAATGGCGCCACTTATCCCTTCGTGTATTTGTGGTACAGTGTTGGCCATTAACCCAGCATTCATCTGAAACGGCTCTTGAAGTAGAAAATTGGTGGGTTTATTTTTTGAAAAACCAAACAAATCAGGTATTCGCGGATGACTGCCGTTTTTTCTTGAAAGCGAGGGATATAGAAGATAATCTGATGGATTTCGGGCTAAATAAACAAGCAGTAACTGCTCTCTTAAATTATTTAGGCTAATGCTAGAAATTCCCTTAAGAACTTCATAACTAAGATTCGAGTTTTGTAATAATTGTTCATTGATCAAATGAGTATATACTGGAACTTGGTCAGATGAATCGCAGTGACTAACAGTTGTGCAGTCAGGACCTAACGCATAAAGATGGAAACAAGCTTCCTGTGTCAAGACACAATCTTTAAAAAGCATTAGATTCCCCAATTGCCATGTTCCAGAAATATATTTCCATTCATTGTCTTGGACTGAGTGACCCACAAAAAGTGTCGTATTGTTAGGGCTAATTTGAAGGTGTTGATAATCGAAATTAATTTCTTCTTCCATTAAACCACCTAGTGTACAGATTACTTTTCCAACAACATACTTCTTATCATTGAGTTCCTCAGAATATGATAAACAAACGTGTTCCCAGCATCCGGGTGTAAGGCTTAGCTTCGTGCTACTTTCAGCAATGATATTAGGATTAATCCAAGTGCTTGTGATTCTAAACAACAAAGTTCCCTTTTTTGGCTCAACCCAAACTTCAAACAGCAATTCCTTGGAACCAACTGAAAAAATGTGCAAACAATTGTTAGTTACTAATCGGGAGGACTTTGATCTAAAACGGGGTTTTCTATGGCATGAGTCACTGTCTGAGGTAGAGGTGCAAATCCAGCTGTCATTATTAACATCTTTTTGGTTTCTCTTTAATTTTTGCAAAGTTCTAAAGCAACCAGCTTGGGCGCGCAACCAAAGTGAAACACAAAAGCCATTTTTCAATGGCGGCCATTTAAGATTATCACTTAACGGCATATGAGCAGCTGAGCATGTCCAAGGGGAAAGCTTGTCTATAATTTTACCATTATTTACTTGCAGTTTAGATATTGCTTTGTCTAAGCTACCTTTTTTAGGTGAAAATCCCAGTGCTTCTTGGTATGATACAAATGTAAATGATCCTGAACAATCGACAGCTGAGTGTTTTCTTCCAAACGGTGGAGAAGGAGATTTTTCCCAGTTTTGACTACATTCTGAAGGTTTAATTGCAGGATAGGATAGAATGTATGTAGGTTGAACGAAAAGATTGTCAGCTAAATTCAGCATTGTTGTAAGTAGGGACTTTAAAGCAGGTTTTTCTTGAATAAAAAATCTTAAAAATAGACGGAGCTCAGTTGATGAAAAAGCATATCGAGCCAAATTTGTAAAGATATCCAACACCATGATTTGTTCTTTAGAACCAGCATACACTTCCATAGACAGTACATCCTTATAGTTCTCTAGAAGGGTGCTAACTAGTCCCGTTCTATAAAGCAAGGCAGCATTAAATGAATTTTCCTTTATGAGAAGCTGGAGGCGTTCAAAAATAATGACTGATAATTCACTTGAAGCAGGACCAACTTGTTGAAGAATCTGGAAAATTGATTTAAAAATCTGAGGATAAACCAGCATCTTGTCATTTGAATATTCCCTTGGACTATTAGGATTCTCTTTCCAATGCTTTCCAAAGCTCTTTTTATCATCATCTCGAAACCCTTCTTCATCGCCATCATAACCGTCTTCAACAAAAACAGAATCCAAACTACTTTCAAAATCACTACTCTGGCTTTCTTCATCGTTCTCCTCGAACGTATCTTCTAAATCAAAGAGACCCTCCATAGTATTTTCTTTCAAAATGTGTTCAACCGTACTTCGTGGTGTTGCACAACTCAATAAACAGCTGAGAACTCTAGAAAGAACAGAAGTTTCCCACGTTGTGTGAGAAGATAAAGATGACTGGAGATTCCAAAGAAAATCGGCAATTGCTTTCTCTCGAATCAAAGTTTGCTGAAAAGATAAACTACCTAGGCATATAACAGTTTGCGATTCAAATAACTTAAGAATTTGAAACAATCCATCTTTCTTCAAAACATTCTCCTTACATTCGATGCTAGTTTGCATTTTAAGTACCTCAGTTGTCTTCATCAGTTGAGTTTCACAGATCGAACCCCCTGATCGGTAAAGAAATTCATCACGAAATGTTTTACTATGAGTAAAGAGCCTTTCACAAGTAATCCAAAATGAAGAGTCTAATCCAAGATAGTCCGGTATTTGATGTGCTAAAGTTGTTTTGACCAAATTATGGCTACCATCAAAGCGATGAAAAAATACTCCAAGAAAGAGGGAAACAGCAGCTCTACAAGTATTTTCTAATTTTGAATCTTCTTTGTATTTATCGTCAACAGTAACAATTAATACCTCAAATATCTTTAATATTGATTTGGTTAATGATGGAAATTCAAATATTTCGATAGCTTCTTCAAGGCATCCACTAATATGGAAAACTAACTGGGTAGCCTGCGTCCGCAGTAGCAACGGAAGTGCTGAGAGACAATGTAAAAGAAGAGTTCTAGATGGAAACTCATCGTTATTTCCAACGTTTGTCTTTTCTTTTCGATAATCTTTTAGTTTTTGAAGGCAAGACCGAAGTGTAGGTAAATATGTCAGAATAAATAGGTGATAACGTACATCTGAGTTTCCATATTGAACCAGTTGAAGAATATAGCGAGATATCTGGGATGCCAAAAGTACATTTTCCGAGTTCATTAAATTGGTTATTTTGGATAGACATAACCATTTTTTGTTAACTGTGACATCATCATCCGCATCAAGACCTGGGAATGCATCATCAAAATCATATACCTTTAGTACGCTTGTTAGTTTTAATCTGCCAAAACAAAATCCACAAGCTTGGGGTTTATCAGTGTCGCACTGATGTATAAGAAAAGTAATTAGAATCTGGAGAGCCTTAAGCCTAGTTTTATACGGGTTCGAATCAAAGTTATCCAAAAGGAACTCCATTAAAACTTCTGGTGGTAAACAGCAACAGGACGAACACGTTGATAATGATTTAAGAATTACAGCTTGTATGCTACTTGTTTTAACGTCACAAATCATCTTAAGTACAAAATGATTCCATGAAGAAATCAAACATTGCGATATTTCTAAATTCCCAACCTTTTCTTTCAAACGTTCGTAGTTATTGTTGCCGTACACATTATTGAACAGTGCTCCAGAAAAGTCGTTATGGTGGTGGGCATACATTTCGAAACTACACATTTTATGTCTGTGTTTGAGACATTTAACCGAATGCAAATATTTGACTTTCAACTTCACGATTGCATTAACAACGTTAACTACTAATAATAGGAGTTGCTTGACATATGACTCTGCTTCTTCATCGGATGACTTGGTCTGTGTCTTATGATCCCAAGATGATATTAATTCACGTAGTAAGAAAAAACCATTATCATCAGAAAAAACCTTAATTATACTTAAAGCCGTCTCTGCCTCAGAGGGATAGTCTTGTTGAGTTTTTAGTATTCGTACGAAAATATTTAAAACCCCATTTAAAATATCACAGTAAAAATCCATTTTGGAATCACAAAGTTCGGTATTTTTAGACAAGGTTCGATGAGCTATGACTGCTGTTTTTAACAATGGTGAAATTGTCTGGTTTTCATGCAATAATTTTATGCCATTAGTAGTAATTGAAAGAACGTTACAAACAACAAAAAGAGTTTGCAACGAAACACGTTCAATATATGTCACATCTTCAGGTGTCCAGCCGTCCCCACAGCAGTCTAAACCTTGTGATTCTAAGGTATATATTATTTCTTGAAGTACAGGAAGCACAAGTGGAGAAAATGTTTTGCTTAAGTTTGATTGATAGTGATCAGACTTGCAGAATTGTTGAAGAACACTAAGTACAAGAGAAAAAAATTCAAGAACTGACTTCTCATTATACTTGTCTAAATCCTCTGGAGACAAAATGTTTGAAGAAGACGCTTGCTGACTATCACAATGTCCATCATAAGGTTCCACTGAACTTGTTTTATCAATACTCTGTTCATCATTTTCTTTATGATTATGAAAACTTACAGAACTAAATTTGGTGAATGAATCATCTTGAAATTTTTTTTCCATCAAAAGCGATTTCCTAACTCTAAGCAGCTCTGTTTTATCTCCAGTGAGAGGCAATTTACAACAAATAGGTAGTAGTGACAATAATAACGTGATGAGTTCATGGCTACAGGATAAGTTCTGAACACCAACTGTCTGAAGAATTTCCAAGGGTTTCCAACCTCTTCCAGAAAGGAAGAAATTTCCAAGTCTTTCACAGTCATCTTCTGTGCTATTACATACAGATTGAACATCTGCTAGAAATCCACTAGCAATGATATTAGCTATCCCTGCCATTCCTTCTATCACTTTTCAAGTTCCATGATATGACATCGGGCTTAGTTTGCCCAAGAACAAGGGTTCCTTCATGACAAAGTGTGTAGTCTACAAATAAATAAATAATTTGATTTAAATGCAGAATAGTTAGTAGAAGTACTCTTGTTCTATTTTGGGGGACTTTTTCGCGGAGACTGTAGAGGTGGACGTGGAAGTGGAATAGAACAAAACTAGCACCATCCAAGCAAAGTATTCGTATTGGTATTTGGAAGGTTTTTTTCGTCAGGAATAAAATGTTCCTAAGAACAGGGGGAAGGGTTGTCAGTCGAACTCAGACATCTGGCGTAATTTAGTTGAAATCTGGGTCTTGACAATCACCAACAGTGGCGTAACGCTCAATGGAGACCTGTGGTCAGGCTCCACGGGCCCCAACCTTAAGGGGGCCCCCGCCGAAAATGGTAAAATAATTTCGTATATATTTTTCCAGGACATGAATCTCTTATAGCAGTAACAGAAGATCGTTGTGAAGTTCATAGCCGTTAAACGCGAAGTTTATCCCCCCCCCCCCATCTCGATCTTCATTTTGCAGAGCGCCAAAGTAATTTTTTTTACAACGAATTTTATATTTTTACAATCTGAGTAGTATTGTAATTTTTATTGGTTGTGCAAGTGCCAAAATGTGCATGTAATTGGAATAATTTTAAGTTGCATTCATTTTTTATATCTTTTTTATTATTGATATACAAGACAAATAAAGATTTGTATCTTAGTCTCGTTTTCGGTTTTCGTTCAAGTTTTTAGATACTACCAGAGGTCGGACTAGGGAGCCCCAGGCTAATTTTGACCACGGGCCCCCAAATCTGCGTTACGCCACTGACCACCACCCAAATAATCTGACATTTGTTGAAGTTATATGACAATGGCCTAGGAGCCCACCCAATATAGGTCAATTTCTCTGTCAGAAACGTTAATTTATCTGACGTCGACCTCCTAAACCACCCAAATTATTTGACATAAGGTTGGAACCAATTTTCCAAAAAAAATTTCCTTGACGGCACCAATTTATCTGACATGTCCTTTAATCTTTTTTGCTCATTCGACATCCACCCTCCCCAACTGCTAAGAACAAATTACATAATCATTTTCATATATGTTTCAGGACGACAATAAGGGTGACACCCTAAAATATGGAGGGGTTAAGTTTCTTCTTCTTAGTACCATTAGAATATTCCTGATGCCAATACCTTTCCAATGATGTATGGTTCACCCAGTTTAGTACGAATACGTTGACTTGGTCGCGCTAGTTTTGTTCCCGCTACAGCATCTTCAAAAATACCCCATAATAGAACAATATCACTCCTGGCATATTAACCATTCCAAACTTCAGCATAAAGAATAATAATATAAGCATTATAAGGATTAATACAAGCATAGACCATATCTTTATTCAAGCCAACGTTAATACCCTGTTTCTTAAAGATCATGAAAAGCTGCTTCCACGAAAAGAATATAAAAGGAGCTCAGTGTCCCAATTATCACCCTTTTTAGTAAATAATTTCATTACTCTGATCCGAATCTGTCCGAATAAACCATCCATTTCTTAGGATTTAGGAATCAAGTTCTTTAAAAGACAGTGCTTAAAAGATATAACCAACTGTCTTTCTTTGTTAATAGTTTCCCAGAATGTGTATCCGCACAATAGAGAATACACGAATATGCTGCTGATGCCTGATATAAGCTACAGCATTTGACCGCAAATTGCGAATCGCGTATCCGAAAGTCGTGTGTTAGAGAATGATTATCCGCAAGTCAAGAATCGTGTATTATCCGAGGCGCGGATTGCGATTGCGGATATAAATCAAATTTTGCAACTTACATAGGCAACATGCGAATACAAGTCTGGAGGAGACGCGACTCGCGTATCCGCAAGTCTAATGTTCGAATAGTGAAATTTGATCAAGACCTAGACAATCCATGAACATCCGCAAGTCGTGTATCCGCAAATTAGAGCAAGTCGCGTATTCGCGTGCTGCGTATAAAAGTGAAATCGGATAAGGGCCAAGATGTACATGTACATGCGCGAGTCGATTGTCCACACATTAGTTAATACGCGTGTATTCACATGTTGCGTATCCGTAGGTTGTAAAGGTACTTATCCAAACATTAGAAAATATGCGAATACGCTACTCGCTTTATCAGCAAGCTGCATGTTCACATGATGCGCATTCATAAGCTGCAAGGCTTTGTACATCCGCAAGTGGCGTATCTGCACTATAGCAAATTATACGCGAATACCCAACTCGCATATCCACAAGTCTCGTATTGGCATATCGCGTATGTAAGTTGTACAATTTTACCAAGGCGTTTACCGCAAGTCACGAATCGCGTACATGTATAAAAGAATACATGTGTACGTTTAAATTTAACCAAGGCCTAGCCATACATCCGAGAGTCGCAGAATTGGCTTGCTGTATATGTAAATTGTAAAATCTTACCAAGGCCTAGATGTCCAGCTGCACGTATCCACACATTAGAAAATACGCAATTTCTGTATCCGCAAGACGCATTGTGCGTCCGCGAATTAACTTACAGCATGCGATTCGCGGTTCTGAGATATGCAATTGACGATTCTGCAATCCACGAATGTACAATCTGCAATCTGCGAATGGACAATGTGCAATCTGAGAACGCACAATCTGCAACTTCAAACTTACAAAATGTAAGATAGAGCTCTTGCCGTCTGGACGTATACGCAAAAACATGTCACATAGTCCTAACATGGCAGCAGATTTTTTCCTTCAATATTCAGATGTGCAAAGGCATCATAATCAGGGCTACTAAATTACTTACCTAAAAAGCGAAGGACTCACAAATCACGTGGCGAAAGCATTTTGCTGAAAAACATAAAAAATCTTATTAGTAAAAGTGCATCCAGTTAACCTCGGTCGATACTCATATTTTCGTATACACATCTATAATAGTAGAAAAGCAATTAACTAGGTTTAATCTAAATTATATTATAAAGCAATATGAATATTTATAACGGCGATGTCCACGGAGGGGGTGTAATATTTTCATGATGT
>JAXIUW010048896.1:3225-14729 GCA_035591015.1 Cephalothrix simula
AATTCACATTCTTCGATGCGCCTTTGCGAGATCGCAAAATCTATCGATGTTGCTTCGATATCCCGCGATGTCGCAGTCATATGGGTAACATCGACACGCCTTTGCGACACCGCTAAATCGCATTAAACTAAATCGCAAAATAGCGTTCTTCGCATGGGGCATAGAGGAAGGGGGCAAAGTAGCGGCGACATCGATGCGCCTTTGCGATGTTACCATAGGATTTAATTAATATAAGCATAATAAATTTGCGATATCGACTTCGACATCGCTTCTGTCCATACCTTTGCTAATGGATAATACATGTAGTACATTGTAGATAAAAGTAAAATGTCGAAGCAACGCCTACAAAATATTTGAAATTATAATAAAAATTAGCTAGCACCAAACGCACGGCGATATCGCTGAGATATCCTTGTGCTATCCTTGAGCGAATTCACGGTGATATCGGGGGAATACCCCAGTGTTACTGGGGTTGGAGCAAACGGCTCGGAATTTCGCGGTGAGATCGAACTTGTCCACACCTAGCTATGCCAGCTCGTTGTGACGCAACATTGTATTTTAATATACTTACCAAATACCACATTTTTGGCCATTTTGGGTCAGAAAAATATAAATCTCTTTTTACTCGTTTTTTAACAACTTGTTGTTCTAACCATTTTACCTAAAAAAGAAAATATAATATTCAAACATTTTCCTACTTTTAAGTTAAAGATTACAGAAGCTTTTTCACATATGCATACAAAATCAGTTTTTTTGAAAAGCATTACCACCCGCGGTCACTTTGATTCAATTTCAAAATATGAAATATACTGTACATATTTGGGGAAATTTCAAAACTTTTTCAAACATCTTTAAAAAATAACACTAACAGAATCATTAGGGAAAATTGAGAGCTAAATAATTGACTATTTCGCCTAACTTAATCTCAATTTAACATACATCAAATAGTATGCTTTGCTCTTGGGTAAATAAAACTTTAGAGCCTTTGATTTAGCCCTATGTGTTAAATAATATCTTTCCGTGGTAAATCCATTTATTTTGTATATATAGTAGGCCAATTAACTCAGAAATACAGAAAGATTCTGAGTATACTTAATTCATACCAAAATGCTTAGCCTTGGAAAAAGGATCGGGAATTTCGGATCATAAAGATTTTCCATTACTAGTAATTTGTAAATGAAGCACAGGAAAATCACAATATCATGATATTGTCTCCACTTGAGGCAGAAATCTATTTTATGTAGTAAATGAAAAAGGCCAACAGAACTCCAACCCAACCTGCTCTACTACCACAGGATCAAGATAACTTTTGAATCAAATATCAAAAAATCAGATTTTATCAAATGGTAATGTTGTTTTCACACTAATTGATCTGTAATCCGAATGTTTGGGATTAGGATTTGACTTGTAAAAAAGCCCTAAGGGTACGAGATTTAATCAATCAAAGCCATGTAACTTTATCCCGAACCGGAAACTAAACAAACAGTCCTTTTTTCTTCATTCTTAAGTGACACTCAAAAAATTTTGTCAGAAATCTTATCTTAAGTTGGTTTTTTAGCGAAATAAAAACATATTTCAATAAAAGGAAAACGGAATAAATTACGTGTTCTTAATTGATCACCGGGATTATAATTAAACGTGACTTATTTTTAATAATAACCTGAAACCAGCTGAAAATATATGACATTTCACATTTTAAGTTACCGTGCGTTACCGGTATACAAAAGGTCCAAACTAGTATCCTTTCATTCTTCATACCACTCTGTAGAAATGGCAGGTCTGGAAATGAACTTAAATTGGACTATCTTCATGGTTCTTTGTTCGGTACCAAGTCAACTGATCAAGAGGTTAAGGAGACAGGATTCATAGGACAAAATTTTATTGGGTTAGCAATTTAGCAATAAATCAGCAGGACAAGCAAAATAATCTAATCATTAAGATAGAATCCCAATCATTCAATCATTTAGGAAGGCAGAAAAGAAATCTTCCGACATGATTTAATTTCAACCCTGTCGTTAGAGCAACTTGATGAAGTTTTATTCATTCAAATGAACTTAAAAGCCAAACGATGTATTAAATGGCAACCCAGTTTCCAGATACTTTTGGTACGCTAATTTTTTGCCAGCCGAGCGGTCAAATGCGCATTCCCTCGAGTAAATATCTGAATTAAGGGCGAGGGTTCGATCCCTGGGTCCGCCGAGTGCTCTCGGGGTCTCAATCTTCCTTTGCATCAATTATATACGAATATTATAACGCATCCCCCACAAGGAATGCTACCTTTGAATGACACTTTCTGTATCGGTACATGCTCCGTCAGCAGTTCCAGTTCACAAAGGCATCGCCTGAGCATTTTTGCTAACAAGTAGCTCCTTCATTCCAAAGGTTTTATTTTAGCCTACTTTTTCAGTTTGTCCTAATTTTAATGAATGACCAACTTCGTACTTTTTCGACAAAGATATATTTATATCAAATATTCACTCAGCGTACTTACTCTTGGTTCCTGAGATAATTGTATTTGATATGTATCTGACTTTCGAAGGGACCTTTTAGACACTCTTCTGTGAGAAAATTGGTAATAACCAGGAATAATCTGAAAGAAAAAAATTACATTATTAAAGATGCCTTTCTGATTAGGCGAATGTTTTGCAGAAAATCGTGGAGAAAATTCTCGTTCAGTCAATGATTTTTCTTACTCTTCCGTGAGAGCTATACCATCGTAATCCCAATTTGATGGCACTCATGTCAGAAATGATAACATGATAGTCTATGATAACAGGATAAAAACCTACTAATATGACAATTAATATCGTCAGCAATTTCTATAGGTTTTTTGTAAATAGTCTCACATGCTTTATCTCTAGGATAGGAAAAAACTGTCTGTCGAAACTCTTGATGTCAATTTTCTTGTTGATTAGTTTTTCATACAGACCTACAAGAATACTCTAATTAAGTCAAATCTACACTAGCGGAAATTAATTAAGCGACAAGGGAGTTGCAGACCATCTTATTATCTTGTCAGTCCAAGATAATGATGTCAAAATCCATCCTTGATCATCAAACTTTATACCAAAAGAATAAAATTTATCTTTAAAACCTGGTATTGAAATTTTGTCAAAACTCTAAATCTTTGTCTCTAGCTGTAAATGCACTGACACCAATATCTAAATCTGCATCGTCAATAAGATCCGACAACTGAGATTATCTCAAGAATTAAACGTATGATTTGCAGCGATTAGGCAATGCTGAAATTATTGGTGAAAGCAAGAATCAATTAATTCCAACCCTTCAACCAATTTCAATGACGAAATTGAACTCGATAAAGTCAGGTAAGGTTTAAGATTTATTAAAGATATAGAACTACTTTTTACTTTTTGATATCAGTAAGAAGGTTTCGTTAAGCCGGAACATGCGATTCGCGTATCCGTAAGTTATAAAATTTTACCAAGTCCTTGCTGTACATCCGGATACACGCGATTCACATGTAAATTCGGAAGTAGCACATCGCGTATCCACAACTGGAGAAAACGCGAGTCAGATATCGGCACATTGGAGAATATGCGACAAGTCGGAGAATATGCACGTCGAAGTCCCGAATCGCGTATTCGCATGTCATTTTGCACGTTGCAAAATGCGTAAACCTATCGACAGTATGTGGTACATAGTGGAAAAAATATACATGCATCACATCCAAATTCAAAACCGATGCCCAAGGGGAAAAATGACATCGGTTCATATAAATTGGGACCGAGGGGAATAAGATGTTGGTACAAGCAAGAAGCAATTCAAAAGAAAACCTAATCTGCGGTAATAATATCAAATGGTCACAACTTTAAAAGGGGAATTAAGGGAACTTCATCGATAAATCTCACATTTAATGGCGTTGTCTTGTAAAGGTCTTAATTGGTTCTGAAATCTTCATCAGACAAATCTTGCCAATTGATTTACCAATACTACAAGTGTTTGTAGCACTTTAACAGGTGAATAATGTATCCACTATTCTCTTAGCTACAACCAGTAGTAAAATACTATCAAAGTTTTACCCCCGCCAAAAATCAATAAAATACGACAATGGAACGCATAATTGTTTCACAACACACAACCTGACAACCAGAAATAAAACGCAAAATATTGATTAAGTATCAAACTTTTTTTAACATTTGATTAAAACATTTGTCGACATTTGTAGAATCTATATAATAAAAAAAAATATGAAATAACTGTTGACTATGGATATAAAATTATTCATTAATGTTTTTTAAAAGAAAACCAGCTGTAAATTAGAGTAGCAAGCCATCAATTAAGCTCGTTTATCAGATTGCCCGTCAGATGGTACTGGCGCTTTTGAGAATAGCTGTTAAAAAGCTGTTCCTTCGGACGGCGAACTCCTTCTGAAACTATGTTGAGAAACGGCGTCATTGATAATTCCAGGTAGCAATCTGACGGGGTCTGACAATATATTGAGTGCCTGTGAGCATGGGAGTTAATAATAATAATATTAATATACCCATTGAAATAGTGGTTTTCCGCTGCTTTGTCACTAAAAAGTAATATTTTAGTAGTTATGCCGAGCGAAGCGAGCCAGGAAAATTTTAGATATTTAAGGGTAAGTTTTAGTAATAATGCCGAGCGAAGCGAGACAAGAAAATTTCAGATATTTAATACCCGAAAAGTGTATCCACAAGGGGTTCAACAAAGTTTAATGAGGACTATACTATCTGAAAACGTTGAACCTTTGTCAATAATGCCGAGCGAAGCGACGCAAGAAAACTTTAAGTATTTCAGATACATGTATATCCAAAATATGATAAGGAAAGGCCAACCTTAGTAATTACACTAAGTAGAGCTACTACTTACCAAGAGATACTCCCAGACTAAATTGTCACTTTTGAAGTTTCAGAAAAAGTAAACATTTATGATTTTTCATTTTTGTACATACATACCAATAAAGATAGTCGAATAAAATTTTTCATGTTAATTTTTGGGGGCCCTACTAGTTCGGGGGCCCTTGGGCTTTGTCCAATCCTCCCACTCCTCCATTTTACGCCACTGTTATTTCTATCTTCAGCCCACTATCAGGAACAGGAATTTTACAACTTACACTCCAGTACATCATAAGAAGTAGCTTTATGATTGTTTTAATCATAAAATAAAACATAAACAATCCCAAAAGATCCCATTGTTATGTATTTCTCCACATTATCTCCACTACGGTAATAAAAAATATATCTAACATCACAAACCGGCGTAAAACCTTGTTAACAGCCTCAAATTATCTTTATTTCAAATTTAATTTCAAAATTTCTGATCCGTTATCAGTATTGACTCAAACAAGACTGAGAAAATTAATCACTCATTGGCTTTTAAATAACTTAAATAGAAAGTGGTAGTCTAAAACAGAAACCTTTTCAAAAGAAAATTTAGTCAGTTGAAATATTCTGCGGTACGGGGTACCTTTTTAAGCATGTATGCTCTCTGGATAAGCCGACGTGCGTCACTATCATCGTTTAATCATCGGCAAGAACATCCTCTGTCGCTGATATCTCAGTTAGAAGACACAAGGGACAAGAATCTTAAGTATCGATGGTGAGGCTCATGACCTTACCAACGAGCTACTACAGCCACTTTTAGGTAAATCATTTAGTGAATATTCAACATTCTCATCGTTCCAAACTTAATTGGTTCACCGATTATGTTCCAATCTGAAAACCAATTAGAAAGTTTGAATGAAAGAATGATATTTCTGTTTCTAGCAGTAATTTGTCAGAATGGAGATTTACAAATGGATGGGCCTACAAGTGAAATACATCATGCAAGTGCAAGAATTTCTTACTAAAGGAGGCGTATAATTACAAAATACCTCTTCAATCATTTTCTTTAATTACATTCTGGAAATATAATTGGCACTAATAAATAGTCTATAGTAAATTTCAAAATTTTTGGCACCAACCAACTGGGAAAATAAACTAAAAGAATCTACAGCAGTCAGTATGACTATAAAGGAAAGAAATTTCTAGAGTTTTAATCACACAAGAGCAACTTTTATTAATCTACCTCAACTATTTACTACATCAGACCTATTCTCCCACCAATTTTAGTGGGTGGTTCCTTCATTTGATATTGGAATCATCATTGTCTAACCTGTCATTTTCAGACATGTTTGTCTCCAAGGTGGGCTGTTCTTTCTTGCCCAAAGATGTAAATGAACATATTTTCAACCCACGATTTTTTATTTCGATCTTTTTTCAGATTTCTTTCCATATTTATAGCGAAATCTAACAAGTTTATCTAAATGGCAAAAAAAGTTAAGAGAACAAAAAAGTGTTAAATTTAATGTTGACTAATACAAAATCAATATTTCTACTAGCTTTTTACAAGAGTGCTGGTGTTTCAGCTTAATTTCTAATTTAATTCCATACTCTTCTATAGCATAACCATAAAAACATTTATTTAGTACTAATATTGGAAACTTATGTAACGTTTTGGACAGAAATCTAAAATCTAAAAAGTAAGCTCTTTAATTTATCAGACCGAACTTAAGGTTAAATCAATATAACCCAATGCTTTTATCGTTAATGTAAGATAATATGCATTCAAAGCGAAAAAATGTTATAATGTGACAAAAATACAAAATATAACAAAGCTACTGATCGCTGAACCTTTTACAATAAATATTTGATCACCACTTTTGGCTCACTTATCATGTAGTGCATATGATAAATAAATACAACCACCTATAAACAACTTATTCATAAAAAAATCACGTGGAACAACACCTACACATATACCGTATTACTAATAGTCACAAAATGACACAAAGTATTGAATGACAATAGGGAAAAATAAGAACTTTTTTTATGAAAAAGTGAAAATGTACAGATAGTTCGAGCTCAAAATTTAGAATTAAAGGAACACATGCACATAACCATGGATACCGGTAGCATAAAACTCACATAGAAAAATAACACTCTAGAATCTGATATCATAACACCTGTATGATAAAAACTGATTAAATTTAACCTAAACTAACATTCTTAGCAACTTCTAAGTTGCAGATTGTTCCACTTCATGTACATTAAAAATTTATATGTTTTCAACAAAATTTCACTGACACTGGTAGCTTTACTACAATAAGCATAATACAATAACAGAAACTTTGTAACATACTGACTACTGTGTAACACGCAATTTTAGATCAATTTATATTGATAGATAACAAAACACCAAAGACAAACGAACTGCATTTTAACTGTCATTTTAAAATAGAAATGAGGCAGTAATTGATTGTACTAATTATTCCATAAGAAATTTATCAACAAGTCAGTCATCAGCAAAAAAATATATAAATTGAATTACCGGTAACCATTTTTTTCATCTAATTTGCTTGTCCCAAGAGCCAACCAAACCTAATAATGAGTGTTTCACAGCTTATTATTATGTGACTAGCGTTAAGGAAGGAATGAAATGAATTACAAACCTATCTTTTGGCAAATGAAAATGAGTATGGACACTGCAGAAGAGAAAGTCGATATCGGAAGGTAGAAGGGCCCTTATTCTTGGGCTCCCAAAAGAATGAAATTGATACCGGGTAATATTTTATGGGTAAGCCTACCAACAGTGGATGTTATGTTGTATGTTGTTTTAAAAGTTTTAAAAGCATTGGCCTTACTGATCCTTACTCAGACAATTAAGCAAAAACATCCACTTTCAAATTTCTGCCAGTGAGTGACTGTCTTAAATTATTCTAAACCAACTCAATTTTGGATTTAAAAAAAACCACAGCTGGTTATCTAAAGTATCTTCCACAATTTTTAATGCTTTTTGTAATATTCACATATTAGACATATGATTATATACATGTATATACAATCTACCATGTGGTGACATATCTATCAATTATACATTTTACATTTTCTAAATGAATAAAATCGGCAAATCTGCTTGGCCCAAAATAGAGGCAGAAAGCACTTTATACCAGCATAATTTATTACTATAATTTATCAAAACTGTAACCTAACTAATAACAATATTGATTCCAGAACAGATGATTCAAAAGAAAAATCAATTACTGGTAAATTATGTGTGTCTTTAAGCACTGTAACATACATGTCTTCAAAGACCGTATTTTCGACATACATGTCTACAAACACTGTAATACATATGTATTTTTGCTTACCATACAGTTTAGGAGATGAGGGTCAACATGGTACGTTTACCATCTACATGTGTGATGAAGGTCAGTACCCCTGGATGCTATAGTGTCCTTTTTATAGTATACCGATAGGACACTGATTGCTGGTAAAATATTTACCACCAGGGTGGTCTCATGGGGCAGCTTGGCCCTTTTATATAACTGATAAAATTTCGCACGTCAGCTCAACCACTTTAGCTTTGATAAAAATTCATGCGGCAGCCTAAGCATATTACCCTGGGATATTCATAGAAACCATAGTGGAAAGTTTGTCAGATTACACAGGTTTGTCCTTCAGAGAAATTTGACAGATTCAAATGAGGAATGTCAGATTTTCCGGTAATAGCATATGAGCTGATAAAATTTGTATGAGTTATTGTTGACACATTTACCATGAAATTGTCAGGTGCATGGCCACTGTTTCATGATTTTCATTTTCCCTGATTTCCAGAAATATTCACTATGACCTTTTTAAGGGAAAAGTTTAAAAATTTGTTAAAGTTCAAAAATTTCATTAAAACACAGGAAAACTACTATTTTTTATGCAGTGACAAATTCTGATTACGTAAAAACCCTGGAAGAATAAAAATTCCCTGACTTTGCAATTTTTTGTGAAATTTCCTGACTTTTCAAGGCTAGATTGAAATTTCCTGACTTTACAGTGACTTTTCCCTGATTTTCAGGTTTTCCAGATGAGTGGCCACCCTGAGTGTTTCTGCGCCAGATAGAAGGCTGCATTTTCAAAATTATGGCATCTAGGAATCTTGCTTTATCTGCCACTGGAAAGGCTCTGTTTGAGCCTTTTTATAGCCTGTAGCTGAGGTCGAACTAAACAAACAGGCTGAAAAAACAATCCAATTACCAATAATATAATAATCCAGGTACCAGTGCCAGGTAAATAATATTCAAATAGAGATTTAACCGGTACTAGTGTAAAAGAGATGGGTGTCCAGGGATAAATGTCCCAATACCCAATACATTTTGTATAGGTGATAGTCTGTGACACGAAAGAAGCTGGTGTTAAATGTTCAGCCTGGGGATTAATACTATACACAGGGACTTAAAAACATAGGGACTCTTAATTCCTATCACAGCATAAGATGATAAGCTAAGAGAGTGCAAAGTGTGCCAGTAGGTGCACCGAATATCGTGCCAGTTAATCGTTCAGGCACCAAATATTGCGACATAAGTCTTTATGTTAATTTTGAATGCCATATTAACAAAACATTTTTTTGATCAGCAGAAAAGGTCACCCATGTTATTAACTCTTACGAATTGTCCTTATTCCTGATGAAGTGAATGAGTGTTAAGTACATACTTACTTACTGCCAATACCATGTACAATTTCTTGGCATTCTGATTTAGGCAAATCTCTCTCAGTTGTACCTAAAACTAGGCCAGGGTAGAGGAAATTTTATTCCGGGTACAGCTGATTTTGTATTACAACTAAAGTGTTCCACGATATTTATTGGCCGTCAATTTAAATTCTTATACTAAGTACATTACAAAATTCTTGTATGTTACAATGAATGACCCGACAAAGGCATAATTTTGACTTCATATTGAATCAAAAATATCATCATGCTAACATAAATAAAATGGATAATGATGCACAAAGCTTATTTTTTCAAACATGCCCAGGTAAAGCTGAAATTTTTGATTATAAAAAGTATATTAAAATCCAGGAACCCTTTAAAGAAGCCGATCGATATCCTAAAGGGAATTTAGTACAGCAATCTGCGGCATGGGCCATAGCACCAATTTATTTCAAGGTATGTGCCAGATAGAGGTTTCTAGCTTATTTTCCCCAAACCTGCACCAATTTTTCTGCTTCTTTGGAAATTCGAATTATAGCACCCAATGTTGCCCAAGCATATTTTATACAATAAGAGTAAACTCATGAGTTTAAAGAATATCCATGGGATCATAAAACTATAGACTTAGGGCTATGACTTGATACATAAAAATGCTTATGTACGGTAGTTTTAGTTGACAGCCATATTGGAATTCAGGGGCCGGACACTGAATTTATTCCAGCGTCTGCAATACTCAAACCATTACCTGTGTGTAGTATTTCATTTAAAAAATTCAGCGTTCCCTTTTTTATGGATTCCAATATGGGTTGACAGGCTAGCGAGTAGCGAGTAGAGTAGGGACACAGATTTGAGATTTCTCTATCTTTCTCTTGTGATAACCCCAGACCTGGTTAGCTATTTAAAAATGAAAATAAAATTACCTCTCCTTTGTATATAAATCCATGTTTGTCAGCTAACTGTTGAGCTACTTCTTTACCTCCCTCAATTTCAACTGCCCAAACATCAGAATAAATCACAGAGGAAAGTGAAACTTTTGCCATGCCGAGAAGGGCAAGTAAAACTCCGAAATTTTTCATCATGAAGCGAAATTTTATGAAACACATGAATATTTTGAATTCACACAATACATCTCTAAACGTATATGACGAACTGAAAGTGTTTCATTCATGATGAAGTCAGAACAACTTCTGCCATCGAGCGATTTGAATCACTTCCTCATTCGCTGAAATCTCCCAATAACAGTCACTGACGATCAGCGAGTTTCTTAATCTACCAAATTAGCTGCACGGCTACACCCTGTAGTTCTAATTTAGTAAACCAAAAGATAAGTGCCACTTTCAAAAAATCGTAAAAATAGTGGATGCACGAATTCGGTACATTTAAAGCTCACTATATTATCAGTAAATATTAAATTCTCAAAGTTTCGATACCGGTACACCTTTACCGTGATAATTTCGACTTCCGGTATCGAAATTGGCCACAGGGGTTAATCAGGAAAGGGATCCTCCTCAGAATGACAGAGATAGTTCAAACGAACTATATAATGTCAAACGACAGATAGCATTCATAATCTCGCGACCTAAAAAAGGCCACACCAGAAAAGACCAAACAAAAAAGCAGACCAAATTTAACAGTCTGGGGAGAAAACCCCCAACCCAGTGATCTGGGTGCGCTCACGAACGAGACTACGTCATCATCATCATCGCCAATAAACATTCGATAATGTAGATCGACAGATATCTTTCAATTGACATATAGCATTAAAAATCTTAAAAGGTAAAACGGGGTGACTTGAACACCACTTTGAATTTCGGCCACCTACTCCACAGTGGTTACTCAAATGAATTTGTTTTTATTGTGGTATATGCGGATGAGGGCCCTGACACATTAAACCTTTAAAATTCCATATAACTGTATTTGCCGGAGAGGGGTATTGATTTGAAAAATTAAGCAGGGTGTTCAAGTCACCCCATGAGTATGGGGTGACTTGAACACCCCCT
>JAXIUW010050007.1:0-14694 GCA_035591015.1 Cephalothrix simula
TTTATGATGGCTCATGATAGGTTTAGCAGTGAAAATAACGTAATCCCCATTGATCCCTGTGGGTGACCCTAGTCTATGCACCAAAAAGCTCGGTCTAATGTGATCCCTGCGGCTGTTCCAGATGAGTAGCTGTAATATAGGAAACTTCCAACTTCAGACACCTAGCGTCAGATTACTGAAATCTGGATCTTGACACCCACCACCCAAATTATCTTACATTTGGTCAAGTTATCTGACAACGGCCCAGGAGACCACCCACTTTATCTGTCATAACGTCAATTTATCTGGCATCGACCTTCTACACCACCTTATTTAACTGACGTCAGATAAATTTTGGATAAAAATTTCTTAACACCACCCAAATTACCTGACGTCAGATAAAATTTGGGGCGAAATTTCCTTGACACCACCCATCCCCGCCCTGTGTCTGATGAAGTTGTCTGACAACCCTCCCCCCTGTTATTACCATGAATGTTTTTCTTTTTTAAGGCAGTTTGTAGGGGATAATATTATGATCTATATGCAATGTCCTTCGTCAGCCTTACCCTGACGAGTAAGGTGGTATATGCCTTGCAGTACATTGGTATATATTCGGGAGGGAGCGAGATCGAAGGTAAATTCGATTTGCGACCGAACGGCCGTTGCTCGCTACGGTACGTCAGCCTTTCAAAATGACCAAAATATGGTAATTATGTTCTTTGTTTTAATCATTATCATTTTCCCGGATCACTGTTCAATCCTAGTTTGATATATGATCAGGCACTTTTTCTCTCACCCTATTGGGTAATAACGTTTAAAAAGAGCTTTTCAGCAGTTTTTTTCCTTAAGAACACACTCAACTCGTTACTACGTCGTTTACTCATTTAAGAGACATGATTCATAATATTTTTAAGTGTCATTCTAGTGATAAATCTTCCGGACCACACGCAAACGCAAATTAATATTTTTGATCAAAATCACTAATTAACCACTAATTAATAAGATCTAATAAGAGCAAGCGTAAACATTTTTGCCCAAAAATGATATTAGATTCAATAATTTTCATCATTTTTAGTTGATTTTCTAAAAATTGTTGGCGAATCCTACCCGGTTAATGCCTAAGCAAGGGGCAAGATTTTCAAAATATATCATGGCCAATTTTTGCGGAAATCGAAAAAGAGTAAAATGTGAAAAAAAAGTAAATCGTTTTCCTGGCTTGTTTCTGAAATATGCGCATGACATATTTTTGAAATTTTTTTGTTGCGCACAACCCAAAAAAATTGGGGTGGGATCATTTTTTATTTTTGGTGTTAGATTTTGTCAACTTATAGGGTGGGTTTCCATCAAATTAACTAATCTGACGACCCCCTCCCCGTTTATACATTTGTCAGAGTCTGACGGAAAAAGCCGTATCATCTTTATGTTTATTACGAACGGGACACTAACCATCTGGCACATTAGCCTCTATTGCTAATTAATTGTCATCATGAGAGGTCTCTGTCATATGCTCCCTTTTTTAGGCTTTATATTGTAGGCTTTATTGGTATTAACTGCTATTTAGCCCGTTAACCTGTAATTTCATTTCATTATCATTTTCATTTTCAATTCATTTGTGATATTTTTAGAAGTTGTTATACATTTATATCATAACTTGATGCCTGATAATATCTTTATTGCAACTTCAGGATTATTCTACAGCAGCAAGTGTAGTGAATAGTCAAGATGCGATTGAATCTGCACCGGTCTTACAGTTTAACCAGCTCTGCGAGGTGTTGTTCCCGATCCCGTCTTCCCGATTGGTACCAGTAGTGTAAGGGTTTTTTTGCCGTGTCTATGGCATTCAGTATGCGGTATGTACATTTAACTAGGAAAGGTAGGATAATATAAGCCGGTTGCCAATGCCCGACGGAAAAGCCATACTATCTGTAAATGTTTATACCGCGAAGAGGACACTTATCTCCAGGGACACTGAGCGCATTCCTGTAACGGTTTGCTGTGTCCCCCGGCCTTCCGGCCTGTACATTTAAATAGGAAAGGTGGGACAATAAAAGCCAGATGCCAGTATCCGACGAAAAAAGCCATACTATCTGTTCATGTTATACTACGAAGGGGACACTACACTGAGCGCATTCATACCGGATTTCCGACTTTCCCGTCTTCCGAATTGGTACCGGTGTGGTAGGGATCATTGTCAGTAGGGATTTTATCCTCTTCGTATAATACATCATACACTGAGGGAGGCCATTTATGCCCTGGGCTTCTTTCGTCGTCAATATACGAAGTATACAGCCCGGGCAGGCATCCCGGTCACACCGGAATTCCGACATCCCTCTCCCGTCTCCCGATTAGTACCGATATTCCGACATCCCGATAGTAATTTGTCGATTGCCCGCAGATGTTATCAGATATCCCAGTTCCCGATCCCATTTCATGGACCCGTACTGGAGCTTTCCTGATTCCCGAATCTGATTTGTTGGATCTCCCCAATACGTTTTTTGGATTCGACCCTTCACCCCCTCACTTGAAGTTGCAAGAATGAATTTTCTTGCATGCGCATAACTCCGAAAGTAGCCAGAATTCTTGGAGCGGGGCCACGACAAAATTGAAAACCAAAACATATTTATAAATTATCCTCCACAATTATGTTTTATAAAAAATGTAATTTTTGAACAACAGGATAAAACACCCAATATTGGACTCCCAAACACCTCATTTTGGTATGTATATAAGTGAGGAAGGTCCTTTTCATCAAGCGTTTTGAAACGATAGTGGAGTCCCAAAGCGACAAAAATGAATTCCACCAGTTCTGTAACTGCATTTGACTTAGGAATAGAAGTATACAACACCCCTAGCGGATATTACAGACCCTAAAAGTATTCCTATTCCTAAAAATCTCCAGTGATATTTTTATTTCACCTTCAGGATCATGACTATACATCATTTGATGGGATTTGAAGAAATCTGCACCGGACAGTACATGTACCATTGTCCTCTGCACTGTGTAACTCGGGACTTTTCTGTTTACAGTACAAGGTTGAAATTCCGGAAATAGTGCTCGGGTAAGAATTTCTCTAACGCGCAGTCCCTCTGGTAAATATCCGAAGGGCGCGGGTTCGATCCCTGGGTCCGCCGAGTGCTCTCGGGGTCCTACCTATGGGATATCAATTATATACGAAAATTCAGTAGGGGTATCCATGAAAGGATTAGGGCTTATCGAAAATTAAAAAGTACTGAAGCTTTAATGAAGCGTATCTTCTTAATTTAGCTACACTGTCACTCTCTTACACTAGTGTCAATAATAAATTCGTAACTCTGTACTTTTGAAAAATAATAAATACATAACCTTGAGCATCATTCAATCCGAGGTCATGGATGCAGCTTTTGGTTTTCGATTCATTCATCCTCTCCATCAAGTAGTTTGCTTTGATTTCATAGACATTTTTCCAGGAAGACTTTTTGATAAAGTAAACGTTATTCAAAATTTGTCGTCGCATTGCCTTACATATTTATAGAGTGTTATTTTGAGATTTTTCAATCAATGTTGAATGACTATTGATTTTTGCCAAAAATTTTTTTGTTCGCATATGTTTAAGCCTCTTTTCTACCAATTTTCTAATAGATTATTCATGTTTTGTTAGTGTTTGCAAATACATGTAGCATTTTGATGAAGGACAACTTAGGTTTTTGTTAGTTTACATGAGTGGTTTAGTAAATGAAATTCTCGTAAATTGTCATGTCTACATGTTTTCAAGTATTTGCATACTATGTACTTGTATCGTGTGAATATTCAAAAAATGGGTGGGATATATAAAGAGGGTCCTTGATAGTGTCAATAAAGCTCATGGCCATTAGTCCCGTCTTCCATATTTGGAATAAGAACATGTATTTTTTACAAGGAATAATTTCCAGGGTAAATTTGTATATAGTAATTTTCGATTAATACCAAATGAAAATTTGTTTTCCAAGAAAACCTAATGAGGTTTTGTTTGATCAAACAGTATTGTTTATTTTCTAAACAAATACTAAAAAAATCAATTTTTATTCATTGTTCTTAAAAAATGGAAAATTTTTTATTGTTTACGTGGTTTTGTAGGCCATGAGCTTGTACCAATTTTGATTTTATTACCGTAATATCTTTTAAAAATATATATTTTAGGTAAGCAAGTAATTTGGATGTAACGGTTTGCCTTTACCGTGTCCCCCGGTATTCAGTGTCCGGCATGACATTTAAATTGAAAAGCCGGTTGCCAGTGTCCGACGAAATAAGCCATATCATTTGTATATTTTTTACTACGAAGAGAAAAGTTACCGCCGGGACACTGAACGCCTGAATTCAAGGTGAGTTCAACAACCTCGGAAAATGCAATTTTTGTGTAAAAATTAATAAAAAAAAAATTTTTTTACCAGTTTTGGTCAATTTAAAATTATCAGTTCCACATTCGTGCGTTAAGTAATAATATTGCAAATATATAAGGGTCCATCAGCTAATGGATCTTACATTCTAGTCTTACATATAAAAAGCAGCATTTTAAATTACTTTAATGGATCTTTTGAAATTCTATTGTGTCATTTTGATTAAAAATAAAATTTTAGTACATATTTTGGTATTAAGGTTTTTTAAAACCCCTATTTTGGTAACCTATTATTTGATGTTTTTTCTGTATATTAATCATTAAACCATCGTATAATTCCCTTAGAAATTTTAATAGCAATTTTTACCGGAATTCAAAACGAAAAAAAAATTTTCTGCTTCAAAAATTAATTTTTTTCATTTCAGAGCTCCAAATTGTCTTGGCCTTCATCCTGTTCGCTGTTCGCAACTGTCCAGAAATTTTTGGGTCATTTCAAAGGCAGATTAAAGAGGTATTTAAAGTGAAAGCCTATTTCTATTCATTATTGTTATTAGCTGATCATTTATCAAATGCTAAAATCTGTTATTATAAACGATACTTCCGTCCCCTTTGGGGTAAAAAAGGGGCAAATAATAGTAACATAGATTTTATGGATTGATTATGATCTGTACCCCAACGAAACCGCCAGTTATGAAAACAAGATTTTAATAGACATGTCATGACCGGTATTGAAAGGACAACATTTACCCTACGATTCCATTCAAAATATTTTAACTTTGTTTAATAAAAGGGGAGGACCCGCGGTGTTTATGAACTATTTCATTTGTAAAATTCCTCCTCGCCAATTAAGTTAAACAAGTTTCAATATCAGAGAAAATGCCTCGTTTCCGATGAAATTGTTATTTTTATCTTGATGCCTTTCAGATAAATTTGTCATGATGATACCTTTACGCCCATTTGATTTCATCTTCTAGTTGAGATGTTTTAAAAGTGGACATCATTTGACAGGGTGGTTGACAAGCTATGGATGATGTTTCTACGGAGTAATAACCACCGGCACCTCAAGGCATCATTGTTTGGTTTAGTATGATGTTACAGATTATGACATTATCATTGAATTTTTTATTTGGTGCATGAAAATTTATAATTATTTTGATAGGGCTTTTTAAAATGTACTATATGTGGCATCTGTTCCGGGTTTCAAATTTAGAAGTATATAATTTTTTAGCGATAGCTATAGCTCACTTTTTTTTTAAAGTCATAAAAAACGATTATCGATCAGTTTTTTGACAACGCTCAAAAAATTGATGAAATTTTGTGTGCTCAATGTCTATGCGCAAAGCCCTTGTATGAGCATGGTCTGTGTATATCTATCATAAATATCACTCAATGGCAGTTTGACCTAATTCTTAGCTCCTGCTAAAATTAGTAAAAGAAAAATCATTGGAAAGGCCTCAGTTAAATAAATATGCGGCAATGTCACAATTTTAGAAGGGCATGCAATTTTTGGACCAAGGCCTTGACTGAACTGTAGAAAAAAATGGTTCCTTCCGATATTTCCATACTCTCTCTGGAATCAACACTAGAATCTACGCTAGATTAATTGCAAAAGCATTTACCGATTTTGGTTATCAATTATCAAACTGGGAATGAACTCTCGTATCCTAACCTTGCGTAAATTTCCAATATAGGTTAGAAATAGCTGGATGCCCCTCTATGTTCTTTGCGCCGCCGCCTTGGCGCTGCAAAAAGTTCAGTTCTTCCATCCTCTTTCATTGTTATAGGGGAGTTTTTCGAAATTTTTGGCAAAGCTTTGTGGCAAATTTAAAGCTTAACGATTGCCATTACGGGATTTTGGAGATTTTTACACTTATTTTTTTCTTTCATGCCATCTTCATTGAGATATGCTCTTTTTTACAGGAATGGATTTCAATGCATCAAAGTCACTCATGATGCCACCGAAAGTTTTTATTCACCGCGTTTTCCCTGCACAGATTATCGCCTTTAAACCACAACAAAGGTAGTGATCTTCAGGTGAGTTAAAGCAGTAATTTACTCCCTGTACAAAGAGCATTAGCGTCATTATATTAGCGGCATTATCTAATACGTTTGCGACTTCACCGAGTAAAAAGTCAAGTTTTGTTTTGATTTTGATAGGATCAAAATTTAAAAAATAACAAGTAAAGGGGTTATCATTTTGATTTTTGAAGAAATAAAATTTCGAGGATAGGTTTTTTGTTATTGAACAACATTTTATTAATGAAATACAAACCGTGCGTGTGGGCTACTAAAATACGTAATAATAGTTGATCTATAACATAACACGGCATGATATTCCTTGAAAACGTCATTCATTTCGGTAATTACACATAGTTTTCGTTGACAAATGATCGTACCCCTGCTGAAAGTTAACGATGATATTTAGCTTAGATCCGGGGCGCTGAGCCAACAGTTTTGACGGCTACGAGAAATATTTGTAGACATTACCTCGCCATCAGGCGCGCTAATTTCCAAAGAAAAATTGCATGATACAGATTCCTTTTCCTCGCAACCACCGTAGACAATAACAAGTCATTAATGATAATACTGATTAGAGGATAAAATCTCATAAAATGTAGTGTGTTTTTGTACGAGAAAATTCTTTTTGTTATTAGGGAAAACAATTTATTTCCTAATCTAGAGTACAGAAAAGCATTTACAATTAATTTTCATTTGAAAAACTATGAATGCATTGTCCAAAATACCAGAAAATCAGTACCCCGGGATCAGTACGGGGCTCATTGCTTATCCAAAATAGGAAAATTGAACATTGAACTATTTAGGAAAGATATATTTTGCATGCAGTTTCAAAATTGTTTTATGGAAGCAGAAGGCTTTCCTAGGCTTTTTGATTACCTTTTTATATAAGAGGTTTTTTTGCGAATATATTTCGATATTTTTTGAGAATTCATTTTATGATATGTATAAGATTTTCTTGCCTTTTTTGAAAATAAATGTAGGCAGAGCATAGGGGATTTATTTTCGTTGGAGTTTAGTTTATGAAATGATAAATGTGCAAAATGACTTACTAATGACTTGTGAATTGTCAAACTAGCCACTGTAAATTTAATAAGACAATATTAACGCAACCAAAGGCGCAAACATCAATTGTGTAAAGTGGCTTTTGTGGCTAAATTAACGCATGTTATGAATAGCCATATTATACCAGCCTATCCTAATTTATTTCTAAATGCAGCAAAGTCAGACATAACAGAACACTATAACAGCTAATATATTTTTTCCCAACTTGTGACTTTAAATGATGTGACCAGTTTGGTTTTTTGCGTGACAATCATTGGAATTTGTTTAGAGCATTTTTAAAATTACGGATTAGCTGAAATATCTATTGTCCTCCATGTATAGCTGGACTAATATTTTAGATTGACCTATTCTGTATTAAAACATTTCGAATTTGTGTTTATCCCATTTAGAGTTATGAATTAAGGTTTATGAAAAATTCCATTTATAGAAAATCTCCTAGGTAAACGGATTCCAATTAAGGGATAAGCTTAATCTAATAGATTACCTTCTTTTGTTTCTTATAATCTGAATTAAGTCAATCAATGTAAAAATTGAACACTTTTTTCGTCTAAATTGATTTTGTTAAATAATAAAATTTGTATGTGCACGCTTTGCCATGTTTTCCAAGGATTGATAACAAATGAAATTAGTCGAAAGGTTGATTTGATTGGAGATAAAAGAAGTGGACAGAAACTTAATCATGAAAGAAATTGTTTTTAGTAAATCTTGTCAACGCCAATTCCGGAATCCTCGTACTACAAAGTATTTTACAATTCTTTTTATAAATTATATTGTTATGAGGTTTGCGGCTGATCGAACAAGAAAACTGGTTCTGAATCAGATCTGAAATAAATTTTTCCATCGTAGAAAAATGTCAGTTTTTGGATATTTTGATATTTTCATTTTTAAATGTATATTAAAGCAGAAAAAAACCTTAAATTATTTTTGCATGCCTGATTTATTTCAAGTTTTTCGTGAAATGAAACCTAAACTTGAGGAAGATGACCTCCAAAAACCTTTTTGAAATGTTTTCCTACTCCGAATTTCGTTCAAAGCATGTTTTTCAAACAAGGATTATTGAAATTATTAAAACTTTCTCTGATTATTTTTAATCCCTGTAAAATCTTTCCTGAATGAGATATTATGTTTTTATTAATCAGAATAATTTTCACACTTGTGTCAGGGTTAAGAATCAATTAATTCTAAAATATTTATCCTGTGATTTTTTTCAAAGGAATCAAACCTTCCAAATTTGTCTTTTTTCTAAATTGTACTATCAAAACATGTAGATTCACAGGTTTCAGTCTAAAGTAAACAATTTAGCCTTGTTCCTAAACACTTAAGAATTTACAAAACAGAAGAACTTAAATGGAATGCATTGCTCGTGGCGGAGCTTAATTTTCAACCGTGAGCATTGTACCATTTCTGAGGCTTTGAGTTGGAGTCTTTTTATTCGAGAGAAAATTTAAGGGGCGGATTAAAATCTTCTCCTGATAGTTTGTGAAGTGACAAAGAACCCTAAAGCAATATTGTCAGAAAGTAGAGAAAATTCAACTTTTAAGGGTGCCGTAATCCTCGCCGGTGGCTTTTTTCTAGCGCTACCGTCTTTCACAGCTGTACCATTTGCTCATTTTGAAATCTAATGATCTTTTGACAAAATGCGACTAACTCAATCTTAAAGACAGTTTTATTAATCTCCTATAATCCTTGTAAGATGTTTTGGAAACAATTTGCCCATGCGCAGTGAATTATTAACCACCAGTTCATTTCTAATGATGTATTTGAAGAACACAAAAAATTATTTTTCTTAGAGACTGGAAGTAAATCTCTTCTAAGGATGTTAATTACCTTAGGTAGAAATCCTTTTTAAAACCGTGATTGAATACCGAATTAACATTTTGATAGATTTTGATTTCTTCCATATAAGGGATCATATTTTCCGGTTATTAGGTGGCAGATGCCAGTGTGTTTGCAAATACAATTTTGAGAAGGAAAACAATTTGTATCACCAGAGAAAGCGAAAAGTTTTTGCTAAAGTTTTTGCGCTAAAAAAAATTCATTTCATATTAAACACTTAAAATGGAAGTTATACTGTTAAATTTTGGCCAAGCACTCTCTCCAGTTCTTGTAGGGGTAACATAAGTAGTGCTTTAACAGCCTTCACATAATAAGAGGGCACGTTGTATCACTTTTCGGTTTTGATAATAAAAAAGTGAAGTTATTTGGCTGAAAGTGAACAATACATTGAATAACTCTATATACATTCTTACTTAAATTATTAGAAAGAAAAAAGTTATCCAAAATTTGTTCTTAAATGTTGGGGGAAGTATTTTAACGTGTTTAAACGCCCCGTCGTGGTAGGTCTGCCACTTGATTAGTAATGCTAAAGTTGACATAAGAGTTGCAACTTTTTCTGAAGATCCCTGATAATAATTTTTCTGTTTTATTATTTGCAACTTTATATGAATGTTCATTGAAACTTTGGAAAAGTAGCAGAGTTAAGTAGACTAGAGATTTTAAGGGAGTACCCTCAGTTGGTGAGAAGGCACAAGTGTGTTTTTCTGAATAAAGCAAGCCCAGTCGCCTTCCTAGACAAGAAGGCAACGAATATTTGCTATGAAATATCAAAGATTAGGTTCCATTTAAAAAAAGAAAGGATTATTTTGGGAAAGGACACTTTAGGAAAATTACTATTAACAACTAGTTTTCCTGGGGAGTATAAACATGTCATTCATCTGATGAAGCACCTTGCTTTTGGGGGTAAGGTTACCTTTTCTCTAAGTGATGTTAATTACAAACTTTTCACATTTTCCAGAGGTACAGAACGCTTGTTCTTTCCGGCTCAGTTTTACAATTTCGGTTTCGGTTTTTAAGAGCAATGGGGAAGGAAATCAAATTAAATGATTTACCAAAATGGCGCTTCTTGAAATGTCCATCCGAAATATAACCATTACCCAACACGTAAAAGGGCCCTATTTCACGAGTCGCAGACCACCAATGAAATATACCCCGACGAGTGCGATATAGCCGTTAGGCCTTCGTGACGTTTGACATATGGGACCTGCAGTATATAGACGTATAGGTAGCATCACCCGATTTGTAACGTGTGATATTGCCAAGAGTGTGAGACGTACCCAATACCCAATTGGTAAAAGTGCCATAAAAACAGGTTACCGGTATATCGCACGAGTGGGATATATTTCACGAGTAGCAAACGAGTAAAATAGACGCCCCAGTGCGATATTTTTATCTGAGAACGCACTGAAAATGTTAGCAAGGTTTTAACAAAAAACCTCATTTTTGGTTTTTGATAAAACGTGAGGTTTTCTGTATTGTGAGAATAGGTAAAAAATTTCATTTTTAGAATTCGGGTGATGAAAAACTTATGATGATGATGATGATACCGTTTATTTTAAAACCCATTCATGATGATACTCTTCAAATTTCTATTTATATCCTTCTCCGTCACTTTCTTTTTTATCCGGAAATGATGAAACGATCCTTCTCTAAAAGTTATTTGAATGCCGGAGTGGACTTGCGGGCAGAAATTACAATTTTGAGCTCAATTAAACGTGATGTTTGCTAAGAAGGAAACAATGTTTGTCATTCCCGGCAAAACGAGTTTTTAATCTAGTTATTTCGGAGGTAGGGCCTTGTACCATCCTTTAAGGCTAACATATAAACTTTAGCTCTTGTTTGAAAATCCTGGGAGATTGTTTACAAATCAGGTATCCTGAAGGCGTGTCTTCGATTCTTTTATTTCTATTATCGTGATCAGTGATTTATATTCTGTCATCAAAAATATTTTTCAATTAATAAATGAGACCTTTGAATAACCATGTAACAATATTTTCTAAAATCAGAGGTTTATAATTATAGATATAAGCCTCTGCTAAAATAATTTAATTTACTATTAGTGAGTATTGCTAACTTTTTGGCATTTTGATTTGCATTTAACGTACATGTATGTGATATTTTATAGCCATTGTGATAACACGCTGTATTTTGCTTAAATTGTATTTAACATATGTTAAATACGATTGTATTTAACATCTACATTGTATTTGATCTCTTAACTCGATTTCTTAGCAAAAGATGGCTCAGCAGATCGATACACTATCTCAAATTAAATCTAAATCGTATATTATTTAACTTTATTTTTTATTTTTTTCAGCATGGTCATTTGCGGTCATTTGTTCTGTGTATTTAAAAATACAGAAATACAGATCTTTTTCAATGATAGGTAACTAATTTATTTTTGACATTGTCGCTGTATTGAATTGTGACCGTTCATAGCAAAACGACTCGATTTTTGAAAATTTATTTATTAATATACACAAACGTATAGCTGAAGTTGGCTCTCAAGAAGTAACAAAGCCCCCGTCGCAAATCGCGTATTGCGTCGCGTATCCGCACATTAAAGAATATGCGACATGGATATCTGAAAGTCGCGTGTATAACTCGAGTATCCGCAATTCGCGTATTCGCATGTTTAGGACATCTATAAGGCCTTGATTTACATCCGCAAGTCGCGAATCGCGAATCTGCACATTATTGGAGAAGATGCGAATTGAGTATCCGCAAGTCGCGCATTCGCTTATCGCGTATGCAAGCTGCAAAATTTGATCAAGGGATGCCAACGTACGAACCCGCAAGTCGCGTATTCCCATGTTGTGTATGCAAGTGAAGACAGAGATGAACATTTGCATTACGCAACATGCAATATTCGCGGTTCTGCGATACGCGATATGAGGCAATAATGTTCAATGGTCAAACCGCGGCCGGAATTCATACAACACAAGTAATTGTAAATTAAAGCCCAAGGCTTTGCCTATGAGGAGTAAGCCTTGTTTTGAGGTTTGAAATGTTATTTCTTCTTATTCTTAACACTGGGATCTCGAAAAAAAGAGTATATCGAAATCAATATTTTGTCAAGGCCCAAGGGACTCATTTTGCTATCCGGTCACAACTCATGCCCGGTTTTTCTGTGGCGTGATGGATAAGAGCGCTTAGTTGTCGCATAGGTGACTCTGGTTCGAATCCAGGTTGTTCCATAGGCGACTCAGGTTCGAATCCAGGTTGTTCCGGGGCGAAGAAATTACGTATATTTCATTGTTATTCGTGTTCCTGTACTTTTTTCTGTGGGAATAGACTCAACGAACCGCTTATCCCTTACTAAGCCGTTTCCAGTGTAACGGTTTGTCGTGTCCCACGGCGTTCGCCGGCTGTTTATTTAGAAAGGAAAGGTAGGACAATAAAAGCCGGTCCCTAGTGCCTCCCTAAAATCTGCATACAAGGGGGCGCTGAAGACCAGGTACACTGATTATATTCACGCCCGAAACCTCCCGGCTACTCCATCTTGAATACTCCCAAGGCGAGCATAGTATCTACACGACTGGCCTTTGATACAAAAAGTCGGCATTCACTGCCTTGAGTTGAATCTTAACCCTGCAACTACCTAGTTTCGATTTCGGCTTACCTGCGTGGCATTCAACACGGATTTGACGTTCTCAGTCGACCCGCTTTACTCGGGTTATTCATCGTCGCATACTAACCCAGGTGTGAAGAAAGACATTACGGGTTTCAGTGGCGTGGTCTGCGGATGGGGGCGCATTTTTTCCCCTGTTGATGGAAAATATCAAAATTTCGACGAAAAAAATCACACCACCCACGTGTTTCTAGTTTCTATTCGAATATACCCCTTGCTCGAGTAGTTGCCAATTACCTAAGATTTTACGTTTTAATCTAATTTTTAGGTTGATATTAAAGTGGAGAAAAAGCAGTAAGAAGGCGTAGCTGATATTCAATGTTTGAATAAGGTTAGTTTTTAAGCAGTCTATAAGAAAAAATCATAAATTGGGCAAAATTGTAAGAGTTTTGCTTTCAAAATGGTTAGACAATTGGTTCTGTTAAAATCTGTTAATAGCGAACGAGACGAGAATATCGCTGAAGAATAAGCTGTCACTGGACCAACTCTTTCAGCTCCCTCTATCCGTCCATGTCAAAGTGAATTACCAATCTATAACATGTATAATGTTCAATCCCCCCACCCTATTTATCGAAAAAACACCTCGGATCGAGCGCGGCGCTCTACTATTTTCATGAACTAAATAGTTTATTAATTGAAGTATCTCTTTAATACAAGTTAATGTCATTGAGTGTCAACAATTCTTACTCAATACCCATTGATTTAATTCTGTAATTAGTGGCTGACCAATATTAAGTTTCTTGCTTCAAGACCGCCATCATCGTATTTCTTGCGGCCATAACCCGGGAAACATTTCTACTCTCCTGTCTAAATATTTTGATACAGGAATGGCAATATTTTCGATACTGTAAGTCATTACGCCTCTTTCGGTATATAGTTAGCTCTTGGTATCACCCCAGGCATGCTAAGTAGGCTCTCTTATTGGCTAAATTTTCTTGCGATTTGCTATGTTATTACAGTCATCTGATTCAGAACTGGAAAATATTTGAGGAATTGGCAAATAGAATAGTTAATTTAGATATTATCTGGTGTGATATGCGGAGTATCATAGCGATGTCCGGGGGTAAATAAACCCAGAGCGTCCTCAGTATTCATTAAACCCCCGACAAAACATTTACATTATAACCCATGAATTACAAATTTTGCCCAATTATGGTTTTTGATCGCTTCCAGCTCTTATGAAATGTTTTCTTGACGAGGTAAGGAGCATATTATGAAAATACAAAGTTTAGATAAAAAGAAGATTTATAAAAGTCGATGTTTTCATTTTCTTTCCTGCTAAATATACAGATATTCCGTCTTAAACATCCTTTTGTGTTTGTTATTGGTGGTACACACTACACTACTGACACCTATCGGATAATAAATAATACTTGGAACAAATGAAATCGATAATGAAGGTCATGTATGCAGTGTGTGAGCGAATGAGAGATGCGCGTCTTAGAGTACAATATGACCATTATGTTGTCCAAAATAATACAAGGTATAGGCGTCATACTAAAAAATAGACATTTTTAGAGAAGCAAAACTTAGTGGTCCTTAGTGTGTCCCAAAACACAGTCCCAAACTAAATATGACCTAAATATGAAACAAAGTATACATAAATGGACGCCGAAACTGGATGAGGCACTGTATGGACCGCTTCGAGAACGCCATCGGGACCCCTTAACCCCATCCATTTTTGACCGTACATGATACACACCATGGCCGGTTTTTAAATTTTTGCCCTACTTGGTAGGGATTGGTGGCGCAAAATGTGTTAAAAAGTCCAAGTCTAACTTTATGTGGTCGGCTGTGGAGGGTACAATCCTTAAA
>JAXIUW010051118.1:0-14684 GCA_035591015.1 Cephalothrix simula
GGCCCTATGGGTTAGATGTGATTCCCGCGCCGCAAATGAATAAAGCGAACTTCCTCATCTAACCCATAGGACGCTGATCACACTTGCAGTCCTGTAGAGCATGCCCAATCAGAGCGGCCGTTACAATTTTGAAAATAACGACTATAGTAGCGGAATAATCTGCACATATAAAAAACAAATTCTTCAATAAATTATAGTTAAATAAGTTAAAATATAACAAGCTACATTCTGTACTTTTTTGGATAAAATTATAAATAATTTTCAGAGTTATATAAATAAATTTATATATATTTATTTTAATTTTACGTATTCCTTTCCCGCTTGCCATATAGTTATTACTTCCGCATTTCTTTGTTTACAACTACAACACGAATTAAATATTTTACAAATTACAAAATCATTGCCTCTCACATTTCTCCAAATCATGGCTCCATCATTTGGAGTTGCATTACAATATGCTGTTAATCATTTGGATTTAAAATTTAACTTAAAACCTAAGCAGGTGTGTGCTTTAGAGGCCTTATATCGTCAAAATGAAAATGTGTTTTTGAACTGTCCAACTGGATTTGGAAAGACAATAGTTTTTTATTTAGCACGTACAATGCTTTCATTAAAATACAATATAACTTCACCTGTTGTTGTTATTGTTGTCCCTCTAACATCGATCATAACTGATCAAAGGAATAAATTAAAATCTATTGGATTTGTTGTGTCCGCTGGACTACATGACGAAGAAGAGGCTAAAAAAAATTCTTTTTTGAGGACTACCTCAAGAAGTGTTAATTTTGATTCAAGTAACAGTGATAGTGATGATAGTGATTCGAATAATATTGAAAAGACTTATATTGATGGATGTACTACTCCTGATTTCCTTTTTTGTCATGCAGAGTTTGTCTATAGCAATGAAGGTAGAAGACTTTTTCTTTCAAAACATTTTCAATCAAACTGTGTTTTGTACTGCGTGGATGAAGCCCACTGCATTGTGGAATGGGGATTTGACTTTCGGCCAGCATATTCAAAGGTAAACGTTTTGTCAAGCTTTTTTCCCAATGTCAGATGCATTGCTGCCACTGCAACAGCACCTACAGAATATTATAAACAGATTAAAAAAGACCTCAACCTTGACTTTCATCTGATAAGGAAAAACCCTGATAGGCCAAACATCAGGTATTCAATTTTTCAACGTAAATCTGCATCTTCCAAGCAGGATAAATTGGAAATAATTAAAGAAATAGTGAAACCAGTGCTTGATGAACTAATTGAATTGAGAGTGAGTTGTCCAATGACTATAATATTTTTGCCTTTGAGTTATGTTGGACAAATTTATAAAATGTTTGCATATAGTTTTCCTGTACGGGAACATTTTGACCCTATTGGTTCGTGCGATGTAAATGACAGAATCTTTGCTCAGTACCATGCAGCCTACCCAAAGGAGATGAAGAACATTATACTGAAGCAGATGACAACCCCTCCTTACAAGGTCAGGGTTGTATTGGCAACTGGGGCAATAGGAATGGGTGTTGATGCACCTCATATCAATAGAATCCTAAATATAGGACCACCAAGAAGTTTGGAAGAGTATTTCCAGGAGACTGGGCGGGCAGGAAGAGACGGTTCCCCTGCAGAAGCTATTTTGCATTACAATGGTAATGATATTAGTTCAGGTCGTAAAGACATGAAGGACAATATAAGAGATCTCTGCCGTGGTACTTCATGTATTAGAGAAAGACTGTTGAAACACTTCGGCTTTAATCCAATCAAAGAATTTGAATTCAAGCATGAATGCTGTTCAATTTGCTCTGAAACTTGCAAATGTGATGTATGTTCAGTGAGACTTGATGACAACCTGTGTGATGCTCTAAATGAGTCTTTGATAATTGAAGAAGGACATTCTTTAAATGACCGTTTATATGGTAACTTATTTGAATAGGCCTTTAATCTGTATCAGGCCTTTAAAATTAAACAAGAATTAGTTATCAAATATTTTTTTAAAAATAGTATTGCTTCAGGTGGGATTGTAGAAAGGTATATGACTCCAATTTGGCTCATGTTTTTTGGTGTTGCAATGTTATTTAGGTTTATTGAGTACAACCTTTCTCTGCAATTATAATATTTCTAAGCACAGTATTGACTCACTATTTCATTAGACAAAAAATGTTGCAACATGAACACTTTTATTCAGTGGCATAATTGAGGATTGGAATTCAACATTTTTATTGAAATCATAATTTTTCTCCCTTTACACTAATCATTTATTAAAATTTGGTCATAAACCACCATACCTCATATATGCCACTTTCCCCTTCACAGTTTTTTCATGTCACAACAGGGGGTAATGGGAAAATTGACATACACATATAGGGGTGGTTTTTGGCTCAAATTACAATTTTTCCCTCTCATACCAGCATTTTTTTGTGTATTATAAGCATTATATTCCAAAATTATAGTTGAATCATGTATATTACCTTTTTAAGTGTCTAAGGATTGTCAAATTTCCAAAAAAATTGAAGTTTCACTTGGAAAAAACTTAAAATTGAAAATTTTTGGGGGTGGGGTGGGTCCCCTAATTTTACTTAATACAATCCTGTATGTCAATTTTTTCATGACCCCCCGCTGTCACAATTGGAAAATTACAAAATTTGTGTCCGTGATGAATTAGTAGGCCTACTAAGCCTGGATATAATTATCTCGTCACCAATAAATTACAAGGCCCAATTTAAGAAAATATAATAGAATGTATTAAAAATTTTTGATTTGATAATGTTTCGCAAAGAATATACATGTCAATACTCATGGATCAGCACGGAGTATCCTTAATACTTCCGGTAAATTTATACAAAGGTACATTAATACATACATAATTGTATACAGCAAATATACAGTCAGTTATTAAAATCGTAAATTCTGCATATTATTGCCTACATATTTATATAATCTGATAATTGTATAGCAATTATAAAAGTCAGTTTTTACACAATGAGTTATCAGTTTCCTGTATCATTCTCAACAAAATATACATATTTTTTAAATTTAGCAACATATGTACAATCATAAGATGTACCGGTGTGAAAGGAATTAGTGTCCCTAGGTTTTAAATTCACCCTGTATACAAAATGTATAGGGTGAGAGGACATTAATCCATAGGTTGAACATTTAAAACCAGCTTCTTTCGTGTCACCTATACAAAATGTATTGGGGGACAATAATCCCTGGGTACACCCATCCCTTTTACACCGGTACTAATTTACTTAAATAGCATTTATAATTCTAAAAACCAAATTTTACTGTATTTATTCAACATGAATTGCATCAATATTTTCAAAATCAATTGTATCTTCCGACTCGAAGTCACAATCCAATAGATCTGCCCCAATTTTTTTCCTATGGTCATCAAGCCACGTATTGAATGAATCATTATTAAGTTTTTCAAGAACAGTAGTTTGACAATTTAAAAATGATTTATGAAAACGACCTGGGTTAATGTCAAAAGGGCGCAAACTTTCAAGGCACTTCAGAGCAAGTTTATCATCTGCTATTGTGCTGGGATGGACGTGCCGACCTGAGCGTCTTGTATGAATGTCAGTGGTGTTTTCGAACTGTTTTGTGATGGTATGAAGGCCAGTAAGGGCTTTACTGGCTCGCGAAATAGCCTTTTCTGTTTTATTGGCGCCCATACCTTTTATTATCCTTTTTATTTCACCATTAAGAATTTCATGACCGCAGTCAGTGGCCATATTACAGCGCTTACCGCCAGAGATATTTGTAAATTGATTCCATCGTATACGGTAAGATTCTGCTTCTGAAAGCATGGCCTTAAGCTGACTGAGGATCACAAACATTTCAAGGGAGTATTTGGGTTTGCGCGATCCTTCAGTCTTGAAGTATTGTAGCAAGCGCTTGTAAACTAAAACATTTCGATCACCGTCACCCTCTTTTTGTACGTCTTTGACATCAAGTAGAAGAACATACAAATCGAGAAGAGTCAAAGCATAATTACGTACGTGATCTACTGTTTTATCCTTTGGCTCTTTTGGAACTTTAGCTTTTGATTTTACCTCCGATTTTTTTGGAGATTTTGGTTTTGCAGGTAGTTTGATATCGGGAAGTTTTGGTGGGGGAGGCACCAATTTGACATAATTTGGCTTCAGGATAACAAACTTTTTAACAAAATTCCCCGAAGGCATGATAGAGTTGACAACTGAAACCTTGATAATTGGGGGTTGTTGGACATCGGAAGTTGACGCAAGTAACCCAGATGGTGGTTGGGGATTTGCTTTCGGCTCTGCCTCTCTGGCCTTTTTTGCCTCTTGATCGGCGTACACTTTAGCAACCTTGGCCTTTTCAGCCCCTCTATCGATCAATATGAATTCATCTACTAATTTTCCAATTACCTCCTGCATGTAACCATTGACATCCAACAGTTGGTGACATTCTGGGATATTTTTGGTTGCTTTGGCATCTGCTGAATCAATACCAAAAAATTCCTTTGCAGCATGGACAAGATACGCCTTGCCAACGGTCAGAAACAACTGTTCACAAGCTTCGAATGATTTGTCAACTTCAGACACATTTCTACGTCCAAGGAGCTCACGAAAATATCTCAGTGTCCCCGGTTCGTTGATCGAGTGAGAATCATAAAGTGTCAGGAAGGTAAACTGCAACGAAAAGAAAATACAGTTAAATAGGAGACAAATTATAAAATATTAGCCTACAGCTATATAAAAAGAGACAAATTATGGCGTATTACCAGAAACTGGTATCATTGCATTTTCCTAAGAGCAGGAAATATTACTATTAAATACTTACATCAAGGTACGCCTTTTTGCCATGCCAACACTCAGTAATGAAAGGGTAAAGGTGTTGGAAACTTTTCTTTGGACAGTTACAACCAGCTCGCAAGTCTTTTGCTCCAGCGAATTTTACTCTGGTGAGTCCATCACCGCATGTTGCGACTGTTTTACCCTCGAGTGGATCAGATGTGTCACTTCTTTGTGGAATATGTGCGGCTGGTTGATCAGGTCGGGAGTTTGACCCCATTGAAATATCTTCAGTTGTTGTTTGTTCTAAAAGCTGGGAAACATTTCCACGTGATTGATCTGGACTCGTTAATTGATTATCCATTGGAGCATCCTGATTTTTTTTCCCTAAAAAATAAGTATTATGTTAAATTAACATGTTAAAAACACCTGAGTTATAATTGAGTGAAGAAATTTCACATAGTTGAAAGAAGCACTCCAAAATGCGAAAAATTGTTCAATATCACCAAAAATTTAAATATTTTTGTATTTTGTATTTAGAACAGGGGGGGGGGGGAAATTGATACACATATGTGGGTATGATTTTTGGGGTACTTTAGGATTTAATCACCGTACATGTATTCTCACCTTCGGTTTCAGCAATCACAGGTAACAGCAAGTCATGCAGCCACTCTTCGTATTTATCTAAAATCTTTACAACATCTGTATATTCCATTTCACTGTGGAACAAGACCTCCTGAAAAAATACTAGGGAACGTTTTGCCATTTCGGTTTGATGTGGATGGAAAATGGACTTATGGGCCTCTTGATCTAGGTGACCAAATGCTCCTGGCAATTCTTCACTTAGAACTCTAGATATTAAAATAATGTAATTATCCCTGATTTGTTTCTTTTCTTCAACACTTAGAAAAAACAAATCATTATTGGCAGTTCTAATGTCACACTGTGGTTTGCCATCATCTTTCAGTTCCTTTGGTGCCTCTACACGATCAAAAATGATGGAAGTTGAAAATAAATGTAAACTAAGGTTCTTGATATCTGATCTCTGTTCTCTCAATATTTTGAGGTCTAAATTGTCGCCCATTAATTTCATTTTCCTGCTCTTCTTAACTAATTCTATGATCTTATCTGAGAAATGTCCAGCAATGAGGTCCAATAGTGTATTTTTGTGACTAGCAGATTGACAAATCCCAATACGATTCAAATCAGTGAAAATCTGAAAAAAAGGTACTCTATAATAAAAGCCAGGTCTATTTTTAGAATGAACTCACGTCTTAGAGGGGCCCTTTGCACTTATATAACACTTCATGTGAAAAACAGGGCGTGAAAAAAGTTCATATTTAGCCATCTTAATATGTATAAAGTATTGTACTGAGTCCATGTTTTATGTATTGGTGATGGATATTGACTTGCATGACATAAATATTGACTCAATATTTGTAAACAAAAGGTCTTACCTTTTTTTGCACTCCACTATTTATAAGAACTATTGAAATCATCCTTTGAAGTAAACTATTTCGATTGTTTCTGCCATTCATCAGGGCGCAGTAGCTGGTGCATATTATAGGTATCTTAGAATCGTGGACATTTGATGTGTATTGCCCTTGGATAACAGTCACAAGAACATGTAAAAGGGTTGGACATCTGGAAATAGAAGAAATTATTTCTTAAGTCAGGGTAGCCAGTGTTCAATTTTTTTCATTTTCCCTGATTTCCAGGACTCTTCACAAAAAATTACCTGACCTTTTTCAGGCGTTAGCAAAAAATTGGAAAATATTCATAAGCAACATAAATTTATGATAACCGCAAAGATTTTTTATGTATAAAGTGACATAATTCCATAATAACGGCAAAGATTTCATAAGCAAATTAACTCACCTTTCCTTTAGTTCATCAAGAATTTTAGTCCAGGTAAAATTCTCCAGAGTTGAATACTCATGATTTTTCAGAATAGTCAAATAACCAACATCATCACACTCCTTCTTGATGTCTTTCAACACAAGTCCAGTCATTAGTTGCTTCAAATTTGGATACTCATGGAAATGGTTGATGAGGATTTCAGCATCATTTGAGCGTACAGCAGCATCAATGTAGTTATGAGCATTCGGAGGTATTTGTTGAATTGGTCTAAGCTTATTTCTACTTCTGGGCTAAAATTAACACAATTCAAATTTGAATTTCAGAACACATAATGAGTTTATTTTTATTATCTGTGACCTTATTACACTACTGTATCAAGCTAATGAACACCCATTTTTCAAATTATTTCCAAGTATCATTCATATATTTCTATGAATAAACAGGCAAAATTTTTACAGTGTGGCCACTGTTCTAAGATTTTAATTTTCCCTGATTTCCAGGACTCTTCGCATAAAATTCCCTGGCCTTTTTCAGGTAACGTGTGAACAAAAAATTTGAAAATATTCATAAGCGACATAATTTTGTGATAATGACAAAGATTTTTTGCGTAAAGCGACATAATTCATTGATAACCGCAAATATTTTTATGTCAAAGCGACAAATTTTTATTGCGGAAACCCTGGAATAATAAAAACTCCCTGTATTTGGTACTTTTTATTGAATTCCCTGACTTTTCCAGGTGAATGGCCACTCTGTATTACTTTATGATCACCATTTTGGCCAACTATCACTGACTTATTCATTCCTTCTCATAATTTCTTTATAAATTTTTATGATTTAGATCAAATTTAAAAAATTGAAATAAAACTTACCAATTGAATTGCACCAAAAGATGCAAGCTGTCCTTGCTGTGTATTCCCTTCCAAATCACTACGAATTTCTGCGAGTGTTCTTGTCCTAAATTTCACATTCTTGTTAATACTTGGAGTACTTGGTGATGAAGATTCCTTTGGCAGAATTGGAGTGTTTGGCATACTAAATGAAGTCACTTTTGGAATAATTGGTGAACAAGCAGCAGTAGAAAGTTTCTTGGCTGACTTGGGCTTAGGCTTATTAATGTCCAGTGTTGGTGTATCTTTCAAAACACCCCTTTTTGAAGTAGGCGTTAAGCCACTGGAGCTGCCAAGAGGAAGACATCTTTTGGTGCGAGAGCCCAAATCTTTTTGGTAATATATTAGAGAAGCTTTGGCTTTTATAATAAAATTATAGCTTTTTTCCAATTGAATATGGCATGGTTTGCAAATTGTTTCTGGCACATTTTTTTGGTCTCTTGAACAGTCAAGTTTTAAAGCTTCACACCATGGTTGTATTTTATCAACTCCAATTTTTCCAAAAATGTTATAATGACTGTCTTTTCTTTGTAATAATTTTCTACAAAATCTGCAACTTTTGCCATCCGTATTATCATCAACCAAATTATATTTTTTCACAGGAGTAACAGGAGTAGACATAATATGATGTAAAAATAAAATATTCTATATAAATTAATAAACTATGAACTAATAACAAACATATTTTGAATAAAATTCTACATAACATTTTTACAAAACACGCTTCATGGGCGCCGCCATATTTACGAGTAAGTTTCGTTTTCCGCTAACCAATCACAGCCATCGTTACAGCGACTATGCTAGGGGTTGGTTTGATTCGAAGGCAATCGATATCTGAGTGAAAAAGCCAATAACCAACCCATAGTGGCTAGGTTGGATATTTTTCCATGCCCCCCCCGTCGCGGTTAGTATTTCGGTTCTTGTAGTATCATGATCACCGGCGCCATCTTTGCAAATTAAAAACCAACAATCTGCAATCTGATAACATGGATAGATATGGCAATAGGAAACTAAAAAAAAAAAAATGTAAGCTTCTGATTTTTGTGTGTGAAGTGTGCCCAGAAGTCCTCGGTAAGCTTAACATTTTTTATCATCATCTCTTCAAATTTCAGACTTCAGTTCAATTTTAAAATTCATAAATTTGCTCAGCAGCTCAGTCTGCTGAACATGCTGAAATGACCATTTCTTCGAAAAGACCTCCTCCCAGTGGGTGGGTAGACTACAGACCCCCATGGAAATGACAATGACATTCAATATCACTATTCAAGTCTGTTTTATCATTTTTCGGCTCTCTCTTTGAATATTTTGAAGTTCGCCAATTCAGCGAACTGATAAATTTTCAGCACTGATGCCTGACGACGCATGCTTTATTAAAATTAAATTTAAAAAAAAGAATAAGTCATAGCTGTACAGGTCCAATGCAGGCATCCGTCATGGTAGGTCTACCGTCAGGGTTTTGTCCCATGATCATGGTTTCAATGCCTAAATTAAAAATTAAGGGACAAATATGGTACGGTACCGGTAAGTTTTTTGAGCTGATTTGGAATAAATAGGGCTGACCAGAATAAGCAGATGCACTGTACCGGTATAAAAATTTTAAAGATTTATTTTTAATTTGTTTAGTGCATTTTGTATTTTGTATTGAAGATTGGCTGTTTTTCTCATTTCCATATCACGTTTCCGGTATACGTTTGGGGGGGGGTTAACCACTGATCCCACTCCGTTCGCTAGATGACTTACTTGGTGCACTTGAAAATAATGAAGGAAAAGTATTTTAAATTAATATGAGTACCGACCGGTACTTACACTGAACCGACTTCAACTTTGGAATATGCATACCGTAGTTAAGATAAATCAAGTGTATTAAATAAAAGGACTAATGCTTACCTGATAAGAGGCATATGCAATAACATAACCAAATCTAGATTTGCTAATAGTTTGTCTACTATTAATATGAAAGTATGAGTATTCGACCGAGCTTTGATGCGAATTGTCGTGTACTGTGGCACTGGCACACCCAGTGAATGCACTAAAGTTCCTCCTTCCCAGAGTAAGTTGTTCTGCTGAAGGAGAGTCATGTTTCAGTCTACCGATTGATAGATACAAACCCTTAGTTCATTACGGTAAGGTGAAGTCAGGGACTGGAAAAATCAATCCTTGCTCAAGATGATCAAAATAAATAAGGCGGAAAACTAATCTGAGACCAAAAGTTTCTTTTTTGTTTACAATATAGTAGAATTTATTTTCCATTATACCTCTGTTTTATTGCGAAAAAAAGTTTACGAAACATATAATTATCATTTGTAAAATAGCTGGCGCTAACTTAAATAGCTGGATAATTTATGCCAAACATGTCAATTGCTACTCTGTAGATTCCTGAAATACTCTTAATCCCTTTAGATTCCAATTTCTTGAGGCAAGCTCTGACTTCTTCTAAGATTTCAAGTGCCTCTTTCTCATTATTGTACATACCAGAAAATTCAGCTCTTACCGCAAATCTAAATCTTCCCATTGGTGATACCAGTTTATAGAGTGTAGCATTTTTGAATTTGAGTTCAGCCGATGCCTGTGAATAAGAAATATAAGTTTAATACATTGCAAATTAGTGTGACAACTTTGGACCCACTTTGGAACTTGGTACCTATTATCTTTTAGAATTATATAGCATTTTACTATATAGTTGATACAAAGGAAAATTGAGACCCCGAGAGCACTCGGCGGACCCAGGGATCGAACCCGCACCCTTCAGATATTTACACGAAGGACTCGCGTTAGACCGCTTGGCTAGCACGACTCTACAAAATGTTTCAATCTTCCAAGTTATTTGAAGGTAACTCGGAATGTACCAATTTTAGATGGCTTTTTGGGTACCTGGTATGGCAGATTAGTTCATACTCCGATGCCATATTAGTGGAAATTGGTCAAATCCAGAGAATCACCCACCCACCCCTAACTGAGTCTGACATAAATCAAATTTATCTGACACTATTCGATGGACACCCACCCTATAAGTTGGCAAAATTGAGCTAATCTGACACCAAAAATAAAAAATGACCCCACCCCAATTTTTTGTTGTTGCGTGCACCAAAAAAATGTAAAAAAATATGTCGCAAAAAAATTTTTTTTAAAAATTTGTCACGAAATAAAACATTGTCAAAAATTATATTGCGGTGGAAAAAATTTATCAAAAATTTTGTCGGGAAAGAAAAAAAATTGTCGAAAGTTTGTGATTTTTTGCTTTCGCGACAAAATTTATACCTACATAGGCTGACATTTTGGTTATATTTCTAGTAAAATGTTGAAACACCCGCCAACTAGCCTGACGTCAAACTTAAATTAATCTCTAAAATTTACAAAACACTGACGTCAGACTAGTTTCCCGCAGACCCCAAAAACACCCACCCCACCCAGGTCGTATGAAACTAGGCTGAAAAAACCCATTTCCCTTCCCCTGCTCTTACCTTTCTTAAGATGTCAACGCCAGTTTGTGCCTCCCAGTCATTGATGAATTCTTCATTTGTAACTGAGTCAGGTAATTCAAACAGTGTTGTCAAAAAACGTGTAGTAAATGGTCTGACTTTAATGTGGCTCGGGCTGTCAACAGTTTGTTGGCCATCGGCTCTTACCTCTGCAACTTCTTGAAAGATACCTAAATATCAGAAAGTTTTAAAAGGTACGGCAAAAGCATAAAATTGTTAAAAACAGAACGAAGAAGATGTAGCAGTTACAGAAACATTATCAGTCACCACTATGTATACATCATTGTGATGAAATGGCACAAATTCATAGATTTTCACCGGATTTTCGATGGTAATCATCCTAGTAGCTACCGTAGTGAACTAACGGGTTTGTGTTCGATCGAAAGGGGGGAGAGAGAACATTAGTCTCCTATAGTAGACTACCTAGTAGCCCTTATCAGATGTTATTCAAAGAAAAAATCTTGGAATCAATTGAATAAACAAGGTGTTTGATAGCGCTTAAAACAATAATTTTGAAAAACCCTTTCTTTAGAAACCAATTGGATAAAGTGATTATTTTTAAAGGCCATACATACGTACATGTATTTTGATTTATAAAAATCTTTATATCATGAATGAATATTGATTTGCAGGATAATGAAGACTTTTTGCAAAGAAATATCAAACATTACAGCTATACGAGTTCATATTGGTCAAAAAATATTTTCATACAACTATCATAGTGCATCATATCATTGGGAACATGAAACTTGTGGTCAAAATATTTATCTTTAGGAGATGTATTATGCAACAATTATTAATTTCAGTTACATCGAAATTATTGAAAAATTATTTGAAATTATTTGAAAAAAAGAAAAAAGCAATTATTGCTATAAGTTTCATTTTACTTGCAAACGTTTTCGGAAATCAACATCATTCCCTCTTCAGGCAAAAACTTTTTGTCAGTTAAAATTCAAAATTTAAAAGATATGACGTCATAATCATACGTCATCAAAAAATACATGTATAAATGCAAAAACTATACTCAAATTTGATAAATGTGACTTTCCATGTAGAAACGTGACGTGACATGTAGAAACGCAATCATCTTTTTGCAAAAAACTGTCCGAAAACCAGCTGGGACCGGTCATTTTATATTATGAATGAATTTATTGTTTGATATTCCATATATACATGCACATATATGCATAGATAAATAATATTTACTTATATAGAGCTTAATTAATATAAACAATACAATATCAGAAACTTTAGACTTTGTCACAAATATTCAAAACAAATGAAGCACCACTTCTGAACATCTGTTTGTTCAAGCATTGATTGTTCAAACCTTATTGATAAAAGCTAAAAATCCATGCTTGAACAAACAGATGTTCAGAAGCGGGGCTTCATTTATTTATTAAATTTGAGTATATCAAGTTTTTGCATTTATACATGTATTTTTTGATGACGTATGATTATGACGTCATATTTTTTAAATTTTGAATTTTAACTGACAAAAAGTTTTTGCCTGAAGAGGGATTGGTGTTGATTTCCGAAAACGTTTGCAAGTAAAATGAAACTTATACTCGACTTATAGCAATAATTGCTTTTTTCTTTTTTTATAAATATTTGAAATTATATTTGGAAATATCGTACAATTTAGTGGTTACATTTTTGAAGGGCTTTTCATCACCTGGAAAACCTAGAAATCAAAGAAAAGTCAGGGAATTTCAAAGAAAACTACAAAGTCAGGTTTTTATAATTTCAGGGTTTATGTAATAAAACTTTGTCGCTTTACGCATAAAAAATCTTTGCGGTTATCATGAAATTATACCGCTAATTAGTTTTTTCCAAATTTTTTTGCTAGCGCATTCCTTGAAAAAGGACAGGGAATCTTTTGCGAAGAGTCCAAGAAATCAGGGAAAAGTAAGGGAAAATGGAAATAATGGAAAACTGACCACCCAGTACGGTGTTCTGTTTGTAAATACCATATTTACCCATAGGTAAGCCGCACTTTTTTACATCGAAATTTCGTGAAAAGTTAGTATACGAGTATAAGTTTTTACCAATTTTTACAAACCTAAACCTACACCTAAAATCGGTCCAAATACCAAGAAACCTTCCTAACTATGAGACAAAAAAGACATTTGGTAAATAAAAAATCATTAGCATTTTTGAAAAAAATGAAATATTATACAGTTATTGGACACTTTATGAGTGCAATATGAAAGTAGTTATTTGTCCGAGGCGCGCAGCGCCGAGGATAAATAATTGCTCATATTGCACGAAGAAATGTCCAATAACTGTTTTATTAACCATTTATTCCCGAGAAATATAGTTTTCGACAAAATATTACTCTACTGTTGAGTGCGACTGTACAATAAATATTAATATTGTACAGCAAATGGTTAATAATTACGATTATTAATGAGGCAAAATATTAATATTAGACTATAAGTATAATGCATTAAGCATGTTAAGAACAACATGAAATTTTTTCATTACTTCATAGCACATATTAACCAAGCATACATTTAATTAATTTACGGACAAATAATACAGAAAGTGTGAATAATATTCTATAAAACCATTTTCAATGTGTATTCATGAATCATTGAACTTATATACAAGTATACCTACAAACTATTTATTAACAATGGGTAACTTCAACCTTGATTCAATGCTGAATTTTCCTTACCCCCCGTAAATTTGAGAAGCGGGGGGCGGTGATCAAATTCAAACTTGAATCAAGGTTGTGGGTTACTTAGGACTACATTATGCGCAAATTGGCCGGGTCATCAAACCATGAAATCTTATGGAGTGAAATTCTCCCGAAAAAAATTTTGAAGTGAGAATTCTTGAAAGTTTGGGGTGCGGCTTATTTTTGTGTAAAGTCTAGGAACGGAAATTTTGCCCAAAAGTCAGGGTGCGGCTTATACTAGGGGGCGGCTTATCTATGGGTAAACGCTACAATAGCATTGTTGAGGCGGAATTCGGGTTTCGTAGTGCCTTGGACATTAAATAATCCGAGGCTTCTATAAGAACTAATTTGATTTTGGCATGTTTAGACCTACCTGGTTGGGGCTTAGCGCCTGGAAGTAATTTCTTCGCAAGCTCTGTGAATTTTGGATCACTTCTGAAGGCACCAAAGCCTTGCAAACTTGTGTAGACGGCAAAATTGAACCCAACAAATACATCTGAAATATTTTTGTTGTTACAGTATAAAATTAAAAACACCACAGGCAAAAAAAAAAACCAGACATTTGGAAGCTTTTGGGACTTCAAGCCCCTTCCTCAGCGGAATTTATTTTATGAATAAAATTCATTAAAAATTTGACAAAATTAGCGTTGAGTATAAAAGTATAAAATATAAATAATATTGTTAAACACTGATTGTTAAAACATGTAAATAAACTAACAGCGTAAAACTTTGGCACAGTTTTGTTAATTCGAGACAATTAAACCAATTACAAAATCTATGACTGTGTAGCCCGGTTCCCTAGCCCTGTTCTGGATAACGATAAGAAGAAAAGGGCTAGTTATCAGGGGTAGCCAGTCTACGGACCTTTCCGGTTACATTGAAGGATCGTCAAATGACCGGAGGACCTCCTATAATATTCAAGTTAAAAATGTTGAAAATATAAAAACCGTTTTTACCCCTCGGCGAAATTTTCGCCAAGGGGTATTAGTATCGTCGTGTCCGTCTGTCCGTCTGT
>JAXIUW010052229.1:0-11848 GCA_035591015.1 Cephalothrix simula
ATGGTTCGAGTATTTTATTCGATCAATACTCGACACAAGTCTAATCTCGATCTCGTTTGACATTGACTCGTTTTAGTGAAATTAATTTCCGAATAGAAGAGACCGTTAGCTGTCTAAACAGTCAAACTATGAAATCTGGAATGATGATAAAATGGAATCGCACAAAACATTTTCCAAAATTTTGTAGTGGGGATAAACACAGTAAGCACTAACCTCATCTGTGGTGATACTGCAACAACTCGTGGAACTGTGAACTGCAAAAGACGCCTGCATGTCTCCTTTTGCTTTGTGAGGTAATGATTCAACATTCGGAGCAACTGCAAAACTCTTTCTTCTCGTCTTGACTCCGTCAAGCATGCGTCATTCACTACTAAGTACGGATAAATCTTTCCGTTATGGCCTCGAATAAACAATCGCCTCGCTGCAGTGTTGTGTTTGTGAACAATCTCAACCCGAGGCATAAACCGGGCAATCAAAACGTAGTAATGGCCAGGTTTAGGAAGCAAGAATTCACCAGGAAGTTTAACTTCAGCTGTTTGAAGGGAGAAGTTACTCAAAAATCTACACTTTTCTTCGATCAAGAAACTTTTCGGGAATAACTTGGTCTTAGCTTCCAAGAGTTTTATCCACTTTTTAAGTTTGTGTATCAAGTTGTGCAATTTTGTTGAACCAGGAGTAGAAAAATCGAAATCAGTTGTAAACTGTTGTTTCATTTTCTGGAAAACTGGATCTTGCGCTGTTGCCTGCGCTCTACGAGCTAATGATTCTGAGGCAGCGCTAGAGAAGGTTGTGCTCACGCTGGAAACATTCTCAATGCCGATTCCAAAAGTGCTGATAAGCTTCTTTACAAAATTTAATGTATGTGGAGTGATAGTAGCTTCAGCAACTGAACCCCTATTTTCAAATGCAACTAAATAACACTTGGCTAAACCCTGTTTGATTTGCCTAAGCACTTCTTCGTACCAGTTCTCCCTAAACCACACCATCTGATCAACAATTCCTTCCAGAGAGGAAAGAATAGTTGGATGCAAGTCACGATGCATATGCATTATTCTACTACATCTCCACATTGGTGCAGTTGCTCTGAAAGGTCCAGTCTCTGATGTTTGTCCAGAAGATGGCTGTGATGATGATGTCGTTGTCGTTCCAGAAGTTCCGGTTGCAGTGGATACAATTGATTCCACAGTAGATGTAATAGCTGATGTTCCAATTAGACCTAACTCAGGAGACATTGAACTGGCAAGAGTAGTTGATGGACTCATCGCCTGGGATAACGCCGGAGATGCGTTGCTTGTGCTGATAGCTGGACTTGATGTGGTTGAACCTCCTCCACCACCTAAAGCATCACCTTGACCGGATGATCGAGCACCAACTCCTGATGATGAGAGCTCACCAGACTTGTATCTTTCCCGTTGCTCGATCTTTAGGGTCAAATATAAAGTTCTAATCGGAAAGTAAACTGCTTGAGGATACATTCTTCCAACTTGGCTTAGCAGGTTCAAAATCAGCTTTCCTTCAGTGCGAACCAGGCATGTCAACAACTGTGGAATCCATGGCAACCACTGAACAGGAGGTACACCAACTGCATACTTTTCAACAGCTTCAGCTAATGTCAGTTTTTCATCATCATAAGTGAGCAACCAAATAACCTTAGCAAGATATTTTCTTGACTTACTTTCATTTTGGTGGCGACATGCATGTAAGAAGCATGTAATAGCTGAAACACCAAGATGAATTTGACGAGATGCCGGATTTTCAATATACTTATCTTTCGTGAACATACTTTCAAGGTAGTCTCCCCAAAGCGCCCATGGTTTTACTAAGGTGTCTACCAATTGTACAGCTGCGGAAAATGCTTTATTCGCTTCTTCCGATCTACCGATTTGAGCGAAGAACATGCCTTTAAGTGCAAAGAACTCTGCAGTGAATTCTTTAGTGAAGAATTTTAAGTTAGTTGATTCAATAACATCAAGACCTTCCTGCAATTCGGACTTGCCAAGTGTTCCTGCCATCTGTAGGTAACATTTCACTTGTTGTCTTATCTTCTGGAAACAATCAACAATTGGAACACTTGGTATCGTGTGTATTCTACTTAGTGTGTCGAGGCAAACACCAGTCAAATTATGCTTACGGCCAATCTTCCCAAAATGAATAATAGCTTGTGCTGAAGCATGAACTCCAAGCATTGAATGATTCGACTGTGGATCGTGCTGTGCATGAGTATCATAATGATTTACAATAAATTGGTAATGGTGCTGTCTCCATGTGAATATATCACTCCAGTGTGAGAGATCATCAGATATCATTGGAAGTCGATTACGCCAAGTCTTTACGATAGCCTTCATATCATGAAGACTGTTACTTCTACCTATGTTAGCTGGTTGAAGACCTTGATTGATCTGTGCAGCCTCCTGGAGTTCCATTATCTGTTGAGCAGCTTGTAAGAGTGGAACATGCACGTGTGCAACAATAGTTGGCAATCTTCGCCATTCTTTGATTGCCAAAGTACTTGAGACTTCAACCAAGCGTTCAATCATATTTAAATGGTGTTCTTCTGGATGGCATATTGCAATGTAACCTCTGTAGAGATTGACTTTCCACGCCATTTCTTTCGGGCAACTTTGTTCGACCTGAGCTAATGCTTCCTTCATCACTGTCCACTTTGGTACTCGCCAAGCACTTTCAAGAATAAGGTGCGGATTGACGATGCCTTTAGTATTGGCGAATTCTAAGAGCAAATCCCACTGATTAAGCTCTTTGCAGCATTTTACCCAATGTTCCTCCCACAACTTATACTCTGGCAAAACATTGGCCGAAACAGTTGTTGTATTATGTTCCTGCCTAGCTTTAGACATAGCAAGTTCATAAGTTGTCTGGGCCTGCTCAAAGAATCCATGTTGTTCATAAGCTAACCCTGTCGTTGTTTCTGTATACTTTGACCGCTTTTGCCACAATCCTACCAACATATCTTCTTCGCGAAGAAGAGAGTAAAGTTCAGATAAAGCATCAATGGTTTCCTGTTGAGGGTTGTTAACAGGTTCAAATTCATACTCACTTCCAGGTTTTGGCTTCATTTGTGTTGGCTGAGTATTTTCGTAGGCAAGTTGTTCAAGCATTAGACAAGATCTATGCCACAGGTTATGACTTTTTCCTAAGTACTTCAACACACTTGGCCATATCGGAACAGGAGGTACAGCTAATGATAAAGCTTCCGTAAATGTATGAATCGAACTTGGCTGGCAATCCTTTTGAATAACATGGCTTCCACTACAGAGGAACGGAATAACTTCTCTACCAAGTGTCTGTTGTTGCTTGTCGGATAGGACTTTCCAAATTCTAGGCAAAAGGTCCACCCACATATTATGAGACAGTTGTGTGTTGCTATGGCAAAGTTGTGCTAGAGCGGATAGGAATGACATAGTTTTTACTTCACGCATATTTTCTAGAAACTTTGCTTGTCTTTGCAGCTGTTGATACAAATTGGCTTTAGGATCGGCATCATCTTTCTTTGGCTTGGTTTCTTTACTATCACCTTCTTCAGAATTAGGTAACTCTATGTCTATTTCGTCATCTTCATTTTTAGTTTCTACTGATTCAACATCCATAGGTTCTTCTTTGATTCTTGTCACCATTGAGAATGCTGCACGGTCATGACTATCTGCCAAATTGATAACAGACGAAGCCGCAGGAAGTATACTATTTGGTGATGAGGCTTGAATCGCATGGCCATTAACAGCGACAGTTAAGACTAATTCAATACATTGCTTGATCCAAAAATGAGACCCCATAGCTTCCCAATTTTGGGAGCAGCAAATGTATAGAAGCCGATCATTTAAACGTCGACGAATATATTCATCGAAAATTTCGAAGAATTTTTGACGAATCGGTGGTTGACTACAACGGAGCCCAGCTAAGAAGGCTGATTCAAGTTTTGAAGTTAATTCACTTCCACGGAGAGTTTCATCCCGATAAATGTGGTTGACTAAATCGAGGAATTGAGCATTTAACTCAGCATCATTTGGAAAGCGTTTTTCAACATTTTGCATCAGCTTCACTAATAAAATAGCCTTTTCTCGAAGAGATGGTGACTGATTAATTGCAATTGGTGTATGAATTTTCACCCAGTCTTCAACCATTTTTGTGATAGCTTTCATCACTTTTGAATCTGGCGTTTTTTCAATCAAACCAACAAGAATAGTTCCAATGAAGCCCTTTCGCATTTCCATACTCATGACGCCAACTCTGTTTTTTACCAAATCAAGACTAAGAATCAACAATTCACTGGCAACTGCAGGTGTACTTTCTGTTGTAGTTGGCGCTAGATGCTCCCTAGCCATTCGATGAAGAACTCTCATAAAGGTAGTAATCAATCTATCAATGTAGCATTGATTGCTCAAACACGCTGCCTTTAGTATCATTAAAGTACCAAACAACTGTGATGGAGAGGCATTGGCTGTTTTGTCATAATTTGTCAAACCTTCATAAACAACTTTGCTGACACAAGCGTATAAGCACTCCAATTCTTCGTACTTGGATGCTACATTAGATGTAGCTGGTTCAGTTGGAAACAAGTTCATTAATCTTGATAATAAGCTGTGAACGGATCGAATAACCTTTGAGTTCGGACAAGTCATGCATGCAGCAATTCCTCTTTGAAGAGGTTTAAAGCTTGGCAAAATTGACTCCTTCTTCAAAATAGTCAATAAGAAACTTAATAGTTCTAAAGCTGTGCAAATGTTATTAAAATTTGGTTGATGAGTTTCAACAGTCATCAAAACCTTGTCAAACCAAGCAAGTTTCAGCTCAGCATTAGGCCAAACGTCTTGTCTCAAAGCTGTCTTTAATAATCCAACACATCTTCGCGATAGCAATTCTCCAGGAGAGCCAACGGTAGTGGAAGTTTCATTTACTTGACAAGCTATTCGTAGCAAGAAGTTGATTACCGCATCACAATATTGTTTATCTATTGGTTTTGAAACATCAGATGATGGTCTTGAAGATCCACCGGAGCTGCTATGCCTAGCTCTTTTTGGATCTGGGGCACTATCAGTTGAAGGTGTTCTTTTCAAGGCTATGTTGGCAGCAATTCCTTGTGAATCAGCAGCAACAAAGTCATTAGCTTCGTTATCCTCTTTGATCCTCTGCACTTCCCACTTTACTACAACTTCTGCTAAATCAACAGATAATTTTCGATGCTCCATTGTTCCGTTTGGTGTGAAACCAAGCCTCTGAATTGAGTTAACAATATGCTGTATCAAGTGATGTCGTACAGGATAGTACACCTTATGGTGCCTAACCAACAACTGCAGAATATGAACAAGTTGTGCCAACATATGACCTTCTTCTACAATTATCTTCTTTGTCCAGTGCGTCAACATCCCTTGGCTAACATTACCGTCTTCCATTCTACCAGGCATGGCAGGGGTAAGGATATCTAAAGCTTGCTTTATGACATTCCTTGCTTCGACAGCATGTGCTTTCAACAAACTGTGGAAAACTTGCAATACAATTCTTTTGTGAATTGCAAATTTAGCAATGATGTGAGACAATAACAAGTGGCCATGATATTTAGTAGCAGGATCAACGCATGTTTTTGCTAAAAGGCAAGGCCAAGCGAAAGTCATTAGTCTTCTGAGTTTGTTACCTTGACGTTTATAAGCAGCATCGTGGATGTGAGGAGCAGCTTGTTCCACTAAAAGAGATGAGAACTGCAGAAGATGTATACGAACAGCATCAGAAGTTCCAAATGGGTTATCAGGATCAATCACTTTATTTATGAAGACACTTATCACATTTTCTGGATTATCTTGATCTGGAGCAGGAGGTCCACCAATTAAGGCTTCACCTTCACCATTTTCAAATGATACAACAAATCCAGGTATTAGAACGTACTGAAGAATCTTTGCTTTAAGTTCTTGAGACCAAGTCTGGTCATGAAAGATTTCAACAAACTTGAAGAAAGCCTTCCTTTTCCAGTCAACTGAAAAAGTCTTGGCAACATTTTTTTCCAAGAAGTCCTTTACAAATTGAAATTCAGGAATATAACGGTTCGTGAAGCAGCGCAGTAGCTGGAATAACAGATCTATTTCGTCATTCTTAGACTTGAAATAGCTCAGAAGGCATTCAACAAGCAATCTCGGCTCTTCCCAATGAGCATAGTCAATGCTATCAATTTTCTTGTGTTTGTCACTGAACTCATCAGAGATCCATATTTTAGCTAGAGTTCGAACGACATCAGGCTGATTAATGAGCCAGTCTTCATTCATGTGAACTAAAATATTGATAAACTTAACGGCTTGATATTCAAGTTCATCTGTGCCGGCTTTTTCAACAGCTGTCACCGGTTGGCCCTGAGAATTCTGTAACTGACCATGAACCATATTGATTAAACGCAATGGCGAAGTTTCGAGGACTTCACGGAAATCTTTTCCTTCTTCATGTTCTAAAATCGCAGCAAAGTAGCGATTGCTTTGCTGATCACCAATGTTTGTTTCAGCAAGGAAAAGATCGACACTTTGTTTAGGATAGCGTTTCAAGAATTTGATCATAGGGTCTCTAAAAGGACTTGCTGCTTCCATCAATAAACCTTTTTCACCTTTCAGTGACTGTGTAACAAGAGGTTCAATAAATTTCTGACTTGCAGCAGGAACAAGATGGAAAATGTTGATTATTGCTGCGCAAATCTTTAAATCTTGTGCATTCATTTTTGGTGATTGAGAGTTCCTTTGTTCAAGCTGAGCCTTATCCATCCATTTTCTCAAATGTGCAAGTAGTTGATCGCACAAACGTTCACTAAATGTATTAGGAAAAAGCTGGGTGAGATAAGAGAGTCTTTGTATCACATTCAAATTCAAGCTTCTGAAATCACCAAGCATCAGGAGCAATGGTCTCATGGCAGTGTGAACTTGGTCCATTTCGATTTGTGCACCACCTATAAACTTTTCCATACATTCAAATGCTGCTTCTTGAAGTTCATTTTGAGTACTATTCAAGGCTTTATACAGAACATTAAATATTTTCTCTCTGCATTGCGGAATGTAGTGGCAAGCAGCTAAAGCACGCAGACCACTTTTACGCAGCGGCACAAGGTTAGTCACTGATTTATAACATGGTAACTTTAAAAGAACACTGTCTTCAGCTTCACTTAGAGTCAATAATTCTTGCACAAACACTTTATGCTCAACAATATTAAGATCAATGGTGAACAACCGAGGTTCTAAAGTAGTGCAAAAGGTATTACCGTCCATTAAACCAATTTGTGCATTAACTGGCTGGTGTCGTAGAAGGTGCTTCTTTGGCGGTATCATATCTTGCAAGATATCTTTGTGCGGTTCCATTATTTCTGTCACTGTTTTGTTAGTTGCTTTGGCAAGAACACGCAAGGAGTGCATTGCTTGATCTCTTACCATTGTATTTGGTGATGTTACTTGTCGTACCAGTTCATGAGTAACGTCATGGAATGACTTCTTATGTGCCTTAGTCAATTCTTCATCAATATTGGCCCCAGGTTCAAGACCTTTGGCACACAACTTTAGCATCAATTCAAGATGCGTTTTTGCGATGTCGAGAGTGCCACTTGATACCTCACCAGTTAAGTCCATCATTACAAACAAGAGAGCTTTTAGAAAGACGAATTGATGATCTAGAACCCATCGGATGTGCAACTTTTCAACTAAGAACTTAATTGCAATACAGCCACCAACTTTAGCATACCATGCTCTTTCGTAGCACAACGCACACATCTTTTCAGACAAATATTCGAACAGGGGAAGTTTCGATGCTCTTTCTGATGATCCTAACACAGTTGTTGCAGTGTGTAAAATCAGAACCATTGCTAAATGTCCTGGCTTGCAAAGTTCTTTCTCTTCATGGCCCATTATTGAGGCAAGTGCATCAACAATTACATGAGGGTCCATGGTTGTTATCTTAGTCTGTTTATCAGCTACCGGAAAGGGACCAGATTGTTGAGCAATAGCAACAAGTGTATAGTGGCGTACCATTGACGCCATCGTTGTGAGGACAGATGGAACGAGGTCTTTTATGGCAGCAGCAACGAACATTCCAGTTAAAGCTCGTTCCAATACCTTTCGGTGGTGACTATCTGTGTTCTTGTATGTTGTATTGGGTAATGTTGGGATTTCTTTTTCAGAAAAGCTAGGGTGGGTGAAAAGTCTAACTAATGACTGTTTGTCATCTTCGAGATTGATCGAGGACACCAAAAAAGTCTTGATAATCTCCCAAGCTTGCTTTCTGTAAAATGCCTCGGTGGCGCTTGACTTTAAAGCGTTTAGTGAAGCATCAATTGCTTTTTCAACTGGCAGATGAATAGGAGCTTTCGAATCTTGAAAAATAACGGTAATACACGGCCCAACATTGTCCCTCTCATTGAAATTTAGTTTCTGAACTTCACCAAGCATCTTACGATTACCACCTCCAAATTTACCAAGAACACGAAAAGCTACTTGTGAAATGCTATCATTAGGATTTCGTAGAGTGCGCCACAAAGCTTGCATCAGTTCAGCTCTTACAGGTTGGATATGATCGTAGAGAAAATCAGGTTGTAAGTTATCAACACAAAGTTCTAAAGTTCTTAAACCTTGACTGACCAGGGTTTGAGAGCCATTCAAGGCTGACACTAGAGGGTCCATTAGCATTGGTAGATATGGCAACAGGGAGCTCAACCTTACTGGAACGGTTAGGCACAACTCAACAAAAAGATCCTTCATATGCTGTTTATGAAGACCACTTTGGAGATTATTCAAACCTTGGAGAAGCGTTGGTAGAAGTGGCAAAAATTCTTGATAAAGTTGGTCGTGACTTCCACCTCCGATAGATCTGAAGAGCGCTCTAAGTAGCAAAAAGTAGTTGTAAGGATCCTTAGCAGTTAATGCCAGCTCCATTGAGCGATTAACAATAGTGTGAAGGTGAGGTTTTAACATCTGCTCATTATCAGCAGCAAAAAGTGAGACGGATCCAAAAACTAATTTGAATAACTTTAAATACAAGTTAGACAATTCGACATTTGATCCCATATCTTCTAGTCTCGCAAGAAGAAATTCAACAAGAATCGTCGCAAATGTAGGCGAAGTTGTCAAATTAGCTAGAAAAGAGTTTGCAACAATTTGCAAAGCGTAATTTTTGTGAATACGCTCAACCATATACTGAATTGTGTTTGAAAATATTTCTTTAAACGTTAACGCGTGCATCATCGTAAATACCCCAGCAAAATGTTCAAGCACCTCCTTTTCCTCTTTTGTCCGGACAGTTTGTACGACGGCGGGACGAACAACAGCCTGTCCTGTAGCAGTTGTGTTAATCGTGTAAATATCAAGAGCTTGGAGAGCATATTTTACAAGGCGAACAAAGACAAGGGTCTCTTTAGTTGTAAACTGCTTGTTTTGTACCATTGCAGCGTCAACGTTAGGTGACTTGCATGACGCCGCTCCCCATGTTATCGTTTTGACACCACACACTAATGTTTTCACCAAACTTCGGCAGTCTACAACAGAGTAATTCGGAGGCTGGCCAATCGATGCACCAATCTTCATGGATTTATCTTTATCACCTTTTTCTTTATCGATGGAAAAAACTGGCATTTTAAGATCATCTTTTGATTCGGGTGTTTGTGATCCAGAAGTTGAGGGAACAGCAGGCGTTACTGGTGTAGATGAAGATGAAGATCCTGCAGATGTCGAAGAAGCTGCTCCAGCCTTTGATTCAGAATTACTTTTGGAATCACTCTTTTCAGTTTTTGTTTCGCTTGGCTGACTTTTGCTTGTGCTCGGATTTTCTGGCTTACATCTTTGAAGAATTATTGGTAACTGCAACTCCGCTATTGATTTAAACTTCAAAACAAATACTTCAAGCATGCGCATGAGAAGATCACGACCATTTCCGTTTTCTTGGTCACTTTTAGCACGAATACACTCAACAAGATTTAGCAGCAATTTACACGACATTGTTTGGATGCTGCTTGGTAACGATTCATCATGAACATTCTTAGCAAACAAGTTAACAGCAAGGGCTAGGTGATTTAAAGGTAATGAAGCTCTAACGTGATGCACTAGGTCAGCTAGTGTACTGTACGCTAAAGGTCGTAACGACTCATAAGTCGTCCAACCAGACCCAATCAAAACTGTTTCGTCAAATAATCGATCAATGTACGGAACGAAACGATTTCTGAGATCAGTTGCAAGAATATGTCGAGCAGCAATAAGTAATTCCTTTCTTAAATGAGCTGCTTCGGGAGGACACAACTGCAGCAATCCCAGCATGCCTTTCACCATCTGCTGCGCATGCGTGTTGACTGTTTCTTGATAAATTCTGATGATGTATGCCAAAAATGAGAGTGTTTTGATTTGAGCGGCGATGAAGTCAACGAATACTTCTTTATTGAAATTTACGTTACTCCGCTGCTGGGGAGTTGGTTGAAGCACGATTGTGTTCATAATAAGAGGTATAAATTCGGCTACATCATTGTGCACATTTTGTTTATATAACTGATACATTAGTACAACAATGATTGGAAGTTCAGCTAAGACTTTTAGTGACTGAATAGCTTTAGGAATAATATTATAAGTGATAGGTTGGTTGTCTTGGTTCTTCTTTTCAGTGGTAATTGTTGTAACGGTAAAAATGTCCTGAAGCATTAGCTCAACGCGAATTTCACTAACATCTTTAACCTTGATCTGTGCACGTGGTTCAAAAATTTTCTGTAAATGATTCGGCAGTTCTTTGTAAATCGTTTTTACGAATTGTAAAAAGTTCTGAATCTCAGGGTTCATTTGAGGACGATAATACTTATGAAGTTCAATAATAATTCTCAAGCATACTAGCACATTTTCTTCATTTTCGATTTCTAAAAGTCTGAACATCAAACTCAGAATCTGGCGAACAAACGGTTTTAAATGGTCGTTAGTTGGAACACGGTGAATGATTTCAAGTAATAATTTTCTCAATTGCTGGCTGTTTTGTTCGCTAATAAACTGTGGATCGCCATCTTGAAGAATTTTAAGAAACACTCTCATTGCATCTGTCAAGAATTGTGGATACTGTGGTGATGCAACAATTGTTTCAAAGTTTTCGCTTAATTCCTGGGCAGCTTTCAGTTTCCTTTCAATTATGCCAGGAGTTGGATCAGCTATCAGAGCCACGTAAGACTTAAACGTGTTCATCTGTGATGTAGCTTCTTGTGGACTCAAGGGTGTTGACACCGGAGCCATCTTTATGATATTCATGGTTGGTATTTTTAATTTGGTTTAATGGCTCTCTGAAAAAAATAAAAAATAAATAATTAGGTTTTCAAAAACCAAATTCAAAGCTTCTACATGGGAAAAGTTTTACATATGATGATAAAGAAAATCGTCTAAAGCCGACCCAAAATCAACGCTTTCATATATTGAATTCCAGGGCACTTATTATTCTGTTGTATACATATATTCATAGTTATTATGGTCATATGATCTTATCATGCAGAAACATTCTGGCAGATGTCTCGATTGGATGGCCGAGTTAATAATAAAGGTGCTGAACTAACCTACGTAGGGCATGACGTCATAAAACCCTTCGTCATGGATAGAGCGAGTTAGAGTCTTACCATCGGCAGATCGCGATTGGCAGATGCCGAGTGGCTCGTCAGCGTTAAAAAAGTGGAGCGGGACTAGGAACTGCTAAAGCGCCCGAAAAGCTTAGTGCACTTCATATGGGCTTGCAGTGGCCCCCTTCCCTCTGGGATAAAACCCCGACTCTAACGGTATATAGAAAATAGCAAAAGTCGATGACATTTCATTTCATTCCTTTTAATTTTCTATATCAATAGATATAGTGGCTAATTGAGGTGTTGATATAA
>JAXIUW010054451.1:0-14617 GCA_035591015.1 Cephalothrix simula
CAAAGTTTTATTGTGTGGACCGACCGGCAACATACTTTATCAGGATAGTTTTGAATCCCTATTCATTTGTACACGGATTATGAACTATACCTGTTCCTGTAGCCAAAGATATTTGCTTAAATGAAAAAAATATTTTGAACTTTAAAAATTTAGACTACATACGGCTTATTTACGGAGTTTTATACGATTTGAAGCAAATTTATTTTTGGAAAATCTAGTGGGCGAAATCAGGGTAAGTTAAGGTCATCCAGAACCTTTTTATTAGTGTACAGAACCATTTTTGTTTCTTAGAAGATTGTTATAGGTCTGTGACCATTACCTATAAAAGTAATTTTGGATACTGATGACCTATGATCACCTATATTGCCTATTGTAAATGACCTTGAAAGGTCAGTGAGGTCATTTAAAACTATACTTTGAGTCATTTTGGTTTTTAGTTAAAAGTCAACCATAAAATAGCCCAATTTAAGTAAAGTACCCATAGTTAGCTGATGTATTAAGCCTTATAAAGGTGACCTTTTTCGGGGCTCTTAGTATTAATGGCTTAAATTATTGCCTCTTGTTCTTAATCCTTAATTGCTATGCCTAATTGTGATATTTTTAAATGATAAGTTTTTAATGAATGAGAGAATGGTTCAATATGATAGCTGTTTATTTTGAAAACGAAGGTGTTAAAGGCCGATAAAATCCTAAAATGTTGTGTGTGTCACGCTTCCATGAGTGATGGGTTCCTGGCTTCTGTAACTCGGACGATGAATAACTGTCATTCTACTGCTCCTATCAGTCGTATTCCAGATGTCCGCCTCATTTATTCTCAAATTAAATTGCTCAGTGACTTCTTTTAAACGGATGTTAGACCTAGCTATAAGGGCGAGAGAGAGGGCTGGGAAAATTAACCCGTCGGGACTGAAAATGATCATTATTTTATTCATCATTTTTTCGCGGTTTAATGGCTACATTAAGACCCATAATCCTCTGAGATTTTAATTAAGTACGTGGATTAATCTTGTAAAGATGTTACTTTTAATTAAGGTTCAATGGAAAATTATCCCATGTTTAGACTAGTTATACCTCAACATTACATCAATTTAAGGCTGGATGTCTATTCTAGCGTCGTCTGCTCCAAGATCACGAATATCACTGGACGATTTTTTAGCACGAAAAATCAAAAAGATCACAAGATTTTTCGAAAAGATCATGTAATGTGGTGAGTGACCACTGTTTTTTGTAAGATCATGAAAGATTCCGTTCAGGTCAAACAATAATCCTTATATTTTTCATTCAGTTATGTTTGAAAAAAGGATGACTAAAAAGTCATCAGAATTTTTGAAGAACAAATCATGTAATCTGCTATGTGCGCCAGAGGGATCAGGGCATCGCTTCAATATTTTCTGACATATTTGATTCTTAAAAATTGGGTGAAGATATCAAGATCAGCGTCAGATCAGTGTGAGATCATTAGCTCAAGATTATGAGATCAAAGATCAAGCCCATTTTTCCAAAGATCATGAAGATCATCAAAGATCATGATTTTTCCGGGATTTTTCCAGGGTGTACGAAGATTTTGATGTGCCTTCCTATTACCCCGTCCTAATGACTTAATGAAGTCATCTGGATCACATGTTATTTATCGTCCAATGAAAGATGTCGTATAGTTTTCTATCTCTGATGATACCTGATCCCTCTCGATCCGTTTGAAGATGTTTTAATTCATTATATTTATTCAGGTTTTGTAAGCCTGGAGTTAAGATTTGAATTTACAATTAAAGCCTCACCATTTAGAGATGCTCTTAATTCTACCTAAAAGCCATTGTACCTTCTCAACTTTGTTCAAAGCAAATGAAGCGATGGTGCCAAATTTTGACATTCTTCTCGCTTTTGGTGGTATACTTTGTTTAAATTTTTCACCCTCTAGGCCGACTTAGCGTTTCTTATTTTTACTCATTTTAATCCAGATTCAGTCATTTCTGTTTTCAGTAATTTAACCATGGATTAATTTTTGGTAAAATTTTGACATTCATTTGCTCTGGGGCTAATATTACTTATCAATTTGAGTTGGACTGCTGATTCTGATGTACTATAGGTTTTCTGAAAGCTTATTGGAAGGGTATTCGTGTTATGTTAAGTTAGAGTTCTTTTGCAATTCAAGTACACACCTCATTTTTCACCTGGTAACATTAATGATCATGCTAAGATCCAAGTTCCAAAGCTCCAAGACTTTCTCCACAATTAAAAAAAAAACGAAATGTGCTAGAGTTTAATTAGATTTGAAGATACGAAGATGAAGACTTAAGCCGATTATTTTCTCCCTTTCCTCGAAAAAGTCTTTCCTTCCTACTCCGAAATTCATCATCTAAGGCAAGCAAGTAAAATTCTAATATCTATACGATTTATGTCATGCCAGATACCTTGGGTCGTTGCTTGAGTTTTGTGTTAGCAATGATGAAGAATGGCTGTGAAATAATGATGCTAAAATATATGATAAAAGTCTTCCTATGAATTGTATTCCCAAATCATGGATTACAGAACTGATAACAAAATTGCTTACCGCATTGTGATTTATATGTTTATAACCTTTTGCATTTATACATTTGCTTTTGTATATTGAAATATAATACACAAATGGATGGAAAAAATTGGATGAGGCATACATACAGTGAAATGTAAAAATTTCGCCCCCCCCGTCGAGATCTCCTAGAAGGGGCATCGGAACCCCTAAACCCTATACATTTTTGGAAAGAGCATGAAAATTTACACACCACACCATGGGAGGGTTTTTAAATTGTTTGCCCTGGTTTTAAGTTGTTTGCAAAATGTGCAAAAAATTAGAAAATTTGCACCTAAATAAGGAACCCGGTATTTGGGTCATTAGTTATGCTTGATATGCCAAACAACATATTGCAGCTAGTTTTGGTTTAATCGGAGTTCCCTTAACATCCGACCTCTAAAAGTGGGACTTAGTCATTTTTCGAATATTTTGCAAATTTTTCGCCACCATTCCCCACCAGGTGGGGTTAAAAAAATTAAAAACCATCACATGGTGTGTATCTTTCCATAAATGTATAGGATTAAGGGGTTCCGATGCCCCTTCTAGGAGATCTCGGGCCCGAAATTTTTACATTTCACTCTGTGCCTCATCCATTTGTGTAGAGTAATTTTATTGTTCTTGTTCTATGATATAAAACCAAGCGAGTTTTTTATTAAGACCTGTAGTCGGCCAAAAATGGACCTATGCTCATCTGGCTTGACTGAGCAGATTTTTATGTTGTATAATATTTGTTGTCTTCAAAATGTTATTTACAAAAAATGGTTTTTTGTAACTTAATTTTTAAACATAGATCAGAATTAAACACTGGGGTATGATATGTACACCCGAGAGGGTCACTTCTGAGTATATTTATCGATATGTGTATTCAATAACTATTTGGACATTTAAGGGAAGCAGCGTTTCCATATTTATATTGTACGCCGAACAGTCACATCAATACTCGATGGTAATTTTCCGTTCGTATGGTGTCTTTAGTACCAAAGAAAAGTGCCTGAAATTACCCTCTCACGCGCACATACATGTACTAAGCCTCCGTATAAACAGGGTGGCCACAATGAAAAGTCAGGGAATTTCATTTTGCCCTTCAGAAGCCAGGGAATTTCATAAGAGACAAAAGTCAGGAATTTTTATTCTTTTGGGGTTTACGCATTATGGATTTGTCGCCTAACGCATAAAAAAATATTTGCGGTTACCATGAAATTATGTCGCTAATAACTTTTTCCAAATTTTTGCTGACGCGTTCCCTGGTAAAAGGTCCTGGAAATCAGGGAAAATGAAAATATTAATTACGCTCATTTCAAATGATATTGATATTCTATCGAAATGGTACAAGTTGTTATTTTTGTAATTTAGAAATAAGTATTAGACTGGTTAATTTTTTATCAATGTTTTAGTCGATTACATGAATGTCATGTCCTAACCAAATCTGGTTATGTTAGAATATATCTGTTATGAATTGAGTTACTTGTTTAAAATTTATAACTTTGTTTTTAATTTTGAGTTTATAATGGTGCTTAAATTAATATATAATTGTTTGAATTTAACTTTTTACACGTGAATATTTTTTTGGTTTTAATGTTAACTTTTTATTTTGTTCAATAAATGGCATAGCCAACTTCAATACATAAATATGTATTATATCACTGCAGACACTGCTATGCTGTATTCATTGTTTATTTTTTCATTATTTCATGTTTATTATCGTCATCATCATAATCATTATCATCATCATCATCATTGTCATCATCATCACTATAATTATCATGTGCATATAACATATATATATTAAATAAATATCATGTTATACATGCTTAGCAAGAATCAATATATTTTATGTTTGTTTTTCTAATTTCTTGAAATCATAGTTCTTCAAATAGCCGTTATTATCGGTTCCGCTTTTAAACTCAATTTGTCAATTTGATGACGTCATATTGTAAAAACATATCTGCACCTTAGGATGTTTATGATGGATATAAACTGGTATAATGCGTTGCATCTACAACAGGAAGTGTTATGAAGTGCTATAACAGAAGTCCAACTTGTTTATTAAGTCATTATTACTTTCTTTAAGTGAAACTGTAAGTCAATTTGTCAATAATATAAGCTTCAATGATTTACAATCATTTTTAATCCTCTATTTTTATTCCAATAATGGGTTTATTTCCGGTTCCTACTAAAAACAATGTTTTCTTGATTTCTCTAAAAACAAAATCTAACGTGTTAAAAGAGTCTTAACTTTTAGTTGAAAACTGTTACATTTTACTATATCTTGTTCCATTCTTTAACTACTTCCAAGGAGGTCCTCTGGTTAGGGGCACTGGGCCCCAACAAAGCATTGCACACCTGTAATATATCGTAATGTAACGGCTCAATGGTGTTTCGGAAGTTCATGTATCGCCTTGAGGCATATCAACAAAAATGGCTAATTTTAAATACATTTGGTATGTACAGTAATTGATTTGGCCTACGCGCTGAGGTATTCTTTCATATTTTGACAGTTTTTTAAAATGATGAATACCCTTTCAAAGAAAATTTGGTATCAATCATAATCTCCCAAAAAGAGTTACAAATTTATTTATTGCTACCTTTTGTTGAAATTTTATTAGTTTCAGAAAATCATTTTTATGGGCATTATAGTGTGAAATTTTTATTGCTTAAAATTATTCTTCAACCATATCATATTTCAATGAATCTTTTGGGTACATTTCTTATATCTTTCCTTTTTTCATTCATTTTTTACTTTGCCTCAAAATCTGAGAATTTTAACACTTCTTTTCAGTACCCGAAAATCTGAAATATTTTGAATCTCAAGAATATATGTGTGAGGTTAAAAAAATGGAACCTTAATAGTGAACACTCATCGACATAGGGAAATAAGAAATCATGAAGTTGGATAAGCTCAATTATAGTTCCCGCACATTTTAGACTTTTCCATGTATATATTGCTGTCAGGGGCTTTCGTCTGACATACTTCGAGTACCTCATGGGGTCAAAGGGTGCTTCATGTGTTTTCATTCCGTGTTACTCAACACTGTTTTTAGGTAATGATATAATTGATTTCACAATAAAAATTGGTAAGTCATGAGCTACATACTGGTAATGACCATTCCACATTTCAGGTATCGTTCATTGTCCTTTGGGATTTTTATCCTATTTGTATATTAAAAGGCGCACTCTGCTGGCTTGTTTGTATACATGACCCAGTCGATAAACAAGACCCAATCGATGAAAAAGGAACACGTGACCACCTATCGCTTTACTGATTAGTCAATGGTAATCGATGATATGCAAATTAACCTCGATCTAATAGATTAGAACAATCACGTGACCACATATCGTGTTACTGATTAGCTAACGGGAAAATGCCCGTTAGGGAGTAATAATGGTCATGATAGTGATCATGATGATTGAATCTGTTTATGATGTAGCAGAGTGTCCCTTTAAACTTATCATACACTGAGGAAGGACATTCATCCTGAAAGGGGCGTTCAACCCTGGGCTTCTTTCGGCGTCACTCGAAAATAAACGAAGTATATACAGCACGGCCGGATAGGCATCCCTTCTCCACCGGTAATGCATTTTTAGTCTTTAAAACGTTAATGTCCTTCTCGTTATGTATCACATGACCAACTTTGTTGCTTCTAAATTGAAACTTAAAAGCGTAAATCCACTGGCGGGAATAGAACAAGTGTGTTATGTTCCATTAAAGTTACCAGTGTGCGGATTATAGAAGAGGGTGAAACATTGGGATCTCATCTCTGTTAAGCCTAATCCCCTACGTTGAAGCAGGCCTTAATCCTTATACAATATGCTGACAATTACTCATCGTTGATGTAGGACGGTACTAGAGCGATGTATTTTACGTAGGTTTTTCCTTCCTTTCTCCAAAGGAAATTCGATATAGTCTTTTTCCAAGCATTTTGCAGGCAATTGATGTTTTTCAGCTAAAGGATGGAATTTCTCTTAGAATTCAGTACCACTGAGACACATCTAAAATATGTAAAAATGCTTGTTTTTCATTGCTTTCAGTCGCTTTTCTAAGTAACAGCTCATGATACAAAAGCTTCCATTTTTCTATTGGATTAGAGGATTAAGATTTTTTACTTTAAGTATGTCCTTTTTCCCTTGATATTTTCGTTTTTTAACTAATTGCCTCTTTTTTAAAGAATCACCCAGATAAAATGTGTAGCAATCTGCAAAAACCTCACTTCCCGCCCGCTAAATTTACGACGTAAGCGTGACGTAAATTATGACGTCATAAGTTAAATATATCATCTTTTGAGTGGAAAAACGGTACCAAAATATATTTCGAATATCATAGATTCATTTCTGATCATCAAAATCACTTATTTCCCTTTTGTTCCTTGAGAAATCTAACGCCCTAAAATCGTTGTATTTATGGGCGGGAAGTGAGGTTTTAGGTGGTTTCTACACAAATTGTAAACCCTAAAAAAATATGGGGTAAGAGTCTTGCAAATAATAGCATATTTTCTCCTATTTTCGTGACCTGGTTTTTGAATTGATAATCGTTCCAAAATCGACAGTTTGAGCATGTTTCCCTAAGTATGAACGAGGCTTCTTGCAATAAAAACTCCCAGTAGGCAGTCGCGCGATCAGATTTCTCAAAACAAAGCAAAAATACCCTTAATATTCGTTATAGTCACTGGGGTTTCATGGGACACTACATTTGCTTCACTTTACACAGTGAACAACTGCGGAAGAGCAACCCGTTCAATAAATTCCTAGTCACCTTAGGCGTAGGCTTTTTGTTACCCATAATCCTTTGCAAGACCCAAACTGAACATTATCACATAACTATATTCCTTGAATAGATACATATCAGTATTGGTACTGGTAATCCAAATTAATCGATTAAAAAATGGACGCCGATGACCCAAATTATAATCCAAAATATCACTGTTAATAACAATCTACACCATGCTACATGTTATTTTCTTTTTAAAAATTATTTTCCTCACTTTTGTGTGTGATTCGAATTAAGAACCAAAACTAACTGCTGATATATAAGCCCAGCTTTGCCTTAAATACCCCTTCCTGGTTCTTCCACTGGAATTAAGATACAATACCGAACGTCACTCAAATTTGAGCCTCTCTGAGAACCCCAAATCACGAGTAATCCCCTGTTAAACACTGACATGGGCTTATAGAGAATAAAACGACAAAATAAATCGTCTTTAAGAGCGACTAAGCCGTCAAGCGGTTTTAGTGCTTAGGTGCGGGACCATAATCGGATCCGGGGCCCTGTCAACAGGCTTAGTGACTGGGGTTTATTTAAGGACATTATACCCCCATTTTTGTATTGAGGATTTTACTTTCACTTGATTTGCTTTGGGGTTTGTATTTACTCACCTTCTTAAATTAATTCAATTAACGTTTGATTAATTTAATTAGCTAAGACGTCTGAATTGAATACAATAATTTATCATGGATGTACAATTGTTTATTCAGTAATGGTTTGAGGGGGGCTGTGATTGAAAATTTCCCTCGGTATTCTTAAAGGCTATAAAAATCATGTAGAGGTTCGGAGCCGTTTCTTGGGCTAAATTCTTCCAAAGTTATTTTTAAAATTTATTTGTTTTTGAAGGTTTCATCATATATTCTTTATGATCATCAGTTTTTTTAACTTATTAAAAATCAAAAGCCACGTGTAAGCTCATAATATTCACGCTACACGCGTTTATAATGAGCGTGAAGGCTTGAAATTCGTGACTTTAAACTAAACAATGTAGCCTTGAATTTAATTCGAGGCTTAAGTTACTGGGGAAGCAGGTAAATCATTTTCATGTTTGTGAACAAAAGATTAAAATCCGTTATGTTTTTCATACCAATTCATATCCAGTCGAAATATCTGCACTTCATCAAGGCCCTAGCTGACACTTAGATAGAGCCTATCTAAAACTTTTGGCCGTTGACTGCATGCTGATCTTCACAAGAAACTTTTTAGTCCCGGTCAAATTTTACAAATTACGGACTGCGACATGCAAATACGCGACTGGCAGATATGCGAGTAACTTGCGGATGCGATTCCTGACTTGGTACTTGTGGCAGCCAGGTCTTGGTCAACCTTGGTCAATTTTACAACTCACGCATATTATTCGACATGCGAATTCGCGACTTCCGGATGCGCTAGTAACTTGCGGATATGATTCGTGACTTGCGACTTATGGATTTCCAGCAATCTTGGTCAAATTTTACAACTCACGGATATTCGACGTGCGAATACGCGACTTGCGGATGCGCGAGTAACTTGCGGATGTGCGAATACGCGACTTCACGATGTACAGCCAGAACTTGCCGATACGCGATTCGCGATAGGCAAGACGGGCATTCTCCAATATACGGATACTCGACTTGCTAAATGTACAAAGTTCTGGATTTATTTGCCTTAATTTCTTCGCGTCCTACATAAAAAATATTTATATGTCGTCAGACATATTAGACGCTAGCCATGGAACTCGCTCCTTTTTACACTTTTTAATCTCAAAAACTTGTATTCACGCTTTTACACAATGCTCCTATGTTTATAATAAATTGTTCATTGTACATCATTGTAGCATTTTGGAAACTATTTTTTCTGCGCAAATATGATTTCGTGCCTTAGCATACGGAAAAGGTATATATTCTTCAAATCAAGGGTACCGGTCCTGCCCACTACCTTTGTGCACCCTTTCACACTGTAACAAAAAGGGGCAATGAATCAAAATTAACCACAATCAATTCGACATTTGATTCACATTAATGTCTTCAGTTTTTTTGGAAGACGACTGCCAAAGATGAGGCGTACCAAACTGGGCCCCATCTGCTTTTTTCGGCAGAACAATGCCCCTAAATCCAGCTGTGGTGTAATTAGGGTTATAATAATTGAAAGTATTTTTCGTAATTTCTTACTTGACATAGAAAAGAAGACTGTGGTTGATATAATCCATATCATCTAGATCAATTTGTGGTCTTGAATGTGTTTTGAAAAACACTTCCATTAATTTCGCAATTTTCCTGTCATTATTTATAATTTCGGAAACTCATCATTTTTGCTGATTCAGTTTTTTTCCAAAATTGCAATTTATCATTTTCATTATTCCACTCCTTATCTAATATTTTTCTAGACTCGTCGCCACAGTCTATGTTTCTAGCTTGTCTTTGGTTTTGTCTGGGTTTTCTCAAAATATGGCTGCATTTCATTCTGCCATTATCATTTTAACACGCCTTACTGTAAAAGTTTCAGGAAGTTTATTGTACAGCAGTGTTCAAAGTTTTATCATTTTTTCCGGCCCCTATTATGTTGACTGCTTTTCTTCTTCTCCTTCTACAGATCTTTTACTTCTGAAATCATTATTTAGAACTATACAGTACATATATCACTATATGATATAGTATAATTATCAAAATACAATAAAAAAGATTAACAATTTATTAACAAATTATTGCTTGATTTTTTAATGCCCAGCTTACAATATTAACCTGAAATAACAAGTATATAATAGGCCTAATCAGCTTAACTTATTTATAAACAGGAGCTTATGACAAGTTGGTAGTATATAATTAAAAAATAGCTGTTCATTGTTAAATCTCTAACATTATCATTTGTTAGTCTTTTATGGTATTACACAAAAGGTACTGTTCAATTCATTTTTTTTCTTTGTAGAAAACTGTTCTACTCCAATTCAGTTATATAATATAAAAATTTATAAGAACTCTACCATTCATGTATATAAAAGTGAAAATATTTAAATAAAAAGTTCCCTTAAATCATACCAATGCTTCAAAAAATCTTGCTGACAAATTGCTTAAGAATATTTTTTGAGAATGAATGGGTTTTCTTTGTGCAAACTTCAGCTGTCAATATAGAAGTTTTTCACAAAAAATAGAGGACAAATCGGTCGGTTCATACGGTCGTATATTATTCCTTTAGACCTTTTGCAGACATAATATTATTACCTTCTTAAAATGTTAAATGCTAAAGCATAATCCTTTAAATACTATGAATTAGGGGCATTAGAAAGTGGTAATACACTTATTTATTATTGATCAAAAGACATTTGAGCTATCCCAAAGAAGGTGGCTCACTCACGTACAAAAAACGTGCCAAAATCGCCTTTCAATTTTTACTATATACACGTTTTGTAGTGAGACACATACTTTATGAAGTATTTTTATTGAAAAAATGACTTTTTGACATTTTTATAAAAAAATCATCTTTAACTTCACACTTCTCTACGTGCTCATTTTCAAGTTTTTTACGATTCATTTTTCGATTCAATCACGTTCATATGTTTTTATTTTGATTTTCACAGCGTTTTAAAAACTGTTCTTGATTTGTATTGATAATAGGCGTATTTTCGCCCCGATCAGTCAAGTTTTCGAATTTATTTGACCACTTCAGATCTCACCCGAACATAGCCCGGAGATTGCCGGACTTAGGCTAAGCGGCATGAGATCTTGAAGTGATCTCATACACATCACTATACATTTTGAATACTAACTTCCGGTTTTGTTATGAGCAGACGATCGGCTAAAAGCATCCAAGACGTCCAAATACCATTCAGAAAACTGGTAAGCATGACGGAGATTCTTAGTTTCGAATTTATCATCAATAATTATAAAGTCGGAAGTTAAAATTTGTCTTGGGCATTTCTTTTGCGCAAATTTCTACTTCCGCTATTTTAAATGTAAGTCACTTTAGTTGCATAAATTCGGCAATTTTTTTTCTATTTTTATCGTATAGGACCATTGGTTAATCTCCGACTAAGTATGAGTAGGTATATAATTAATTTGACCAATCTAATTTAATTTTTTATGGTATTAACACATCCTCAAATCCGTACTAATCCTCTTCCTTAAACAGGGTGGAGTTATTAAATTAATTACTTCTAGCACTCCTGGTTTTCGTCATCATCTTGCTGGTGCGGAAAAGCGTAACCTACCAGTCATGGCGACAGATATTAACGGGAAAATGTCATCTCTTGACGGAAATGTTAAGGGTCATCAGTTCTGTTGATGTGGGTTAAATGACGATGATGACTGCAAAATATTGAACTGTCGTAGTTTCTATCAATGATTTATGATAATATAAAGAAACGGCTGTTATTCTCCTGTAAAAAGTGGTACGATGTCAAAAGTGTGCAATATATAATAAAGTGTGCAATATATAAAAAACATGCAACATATCAAAAAGTGAAGATATGAAGATATCTGAATATTAAAAAGTTGTTTTTATATTGAACATTGATTATTGTTTCGAAAAATGTGCAGTACATTCAAAATATGTGCTATATACCAAAACTATGCTTTATACCAAAAGGGGGTGTTCATAAAGTGCTGTAAACCTATAAAAAGTGAGCACGTATTAAAATTTGTGCATTAATCCAAAATGTGCGCATATATCAAGAAGTATGCAGTATATATGAAGAGGACACGACACCAAAAGTGTGCAATAAACCAAAAGGTGCACTACATTTTGAATAATATAAACACCATTCAGCCATGGTTTTGTTTAATTTTTGAATCATTAATTTCATTTTAATCTTTAACTTTAACTTCCGGCCATGCCCTTGAATTACTGTGTTTATAGAATCTTTATACTGCAAGTGATATATCGGCATTTGATTATCATCACTATTTGTCACCATTGTCATCTGATTGATTGTCTTCTATTCTAGTTATTTCTTTACTCTTTATCAATCTCTTAATGGTTTCTAATGGCGATTATTGAATAAAGTTTCCTTCTGCAGCATTTTTATGTCATTTTGCAGTTATATTGAATTGTTGCCTTCAGGCTAGTCTGCTATAGGAGACTAATGTCCCCCCCCCCTTTCGATCGAACATAACATGTATTGATAGATACAAACTCGTTAGTTCACTACGGTACCTCTGGGTACCTTCAGGCCTATGTCATCATAATTTTGAATCGCAGTGTACATGTATTGAGTTTTCATTTTTCTTCATAATTTATTTACCTATGAATCTATCAGTCAATGCTATAAGTCACTATTTAAACCAGTTTTTGCGCCATCCAACCAATTAGACCTATAATTTACTTTCCAAAAATTAAAGAAACATTGCTTAGCACAAGGATAAATGAACCATAAAGATGCAAAGTTATTTTGGTGAACCCCCGGCATCAATTTAGCCGCATTATGTCTGTAAAAATTCTATAAATTCCGAAAAAACCCTGAGGAAAGTTTCCCAATTTTGCTCCTTTTTTAATTTTTTCCTTTTTTGATAGACATGTCAATTATGCAGTCAAAAAAGGGTCAATTTTTACAAATTTCTAAATCTGTTAATGATTATTTTGATATGAATTTAATCACGTGACAGTAAAATATCCAGATGGTGAAGCATCGGTCGCCACCTTGGGCAGATCATTGGATCCGTTTGGTTCCATCTTTTGGTTTATCATCAATGAACCATCTTTTACCCGCTGATGCACAAAATTGGTCGCGGGGAATTAAGTCTTATCTTCATAATTATATGATGTTCTCCGGCCTTCCCTTGTATATTGGGCTACATAAGCCAATTTATTGAGGACGTAATTCCAAAACGTCTTGATATTTATGAGAAAAGAAGAGTTACCTCATCTTTCTTACTTTATTATAGATGTGGTAATGATGGGCTCAGTTTACACCTTTTATTTCCAAGCAATAGGATTTACGTGTAAAACTTAGCAATTACTCAGTGCAAAAAGAGTTTTTGGATTTGGACACTTGCAAGAATTCCCTGAACATAGGTCCCTGCTACCCTCTATAGTCAGATGTTCTAATTGCCCCCGGTAATTGCCCCATTTACTGGAAAATATTTTGAAAATACATGTATGCATATATCGCACACCTGGCAGATCACTTCAGGAACATATCATATATATAGCATCTTTCAAAGCATTTTGAAACATCTCTATATAGGATACCTCATGTTCCTTATTCCACGTCATGCAGTTCTTAAACGTATCAGAGGGAAATCCGGTGTTCTCTGAATGCTGCTCCAAAAATGGTCTTCAAATGTTCTAAAATTTCAGATGTCCTAAAATGATGGTTGGTATGAGAGCACTAAATCAGAACAACACTTCAGTTGTTTAGATATGTTGTGATAATTTGTAAGCTACATGGGCTATACATGCTCGAAATATGTTCTTGTAATGTCTCACAGATGTTTTATTGTTCCAATTTTTAAAATGTTTCCAATTGGGATGTGTGTGTTCCCAAGTTTTGTTTAACTCATCTCACTCTGGACATTTATTGGAGTGTCATTAATTGGTGTCGGCAAGGGATAAGATAAATCACTGACCCAGCTTACCGTACAAAATTGGTCATTAACTTAGATTACACAGTTATATTCCATATTTTTTTATTTCCATATGCACAAATCAGATAATTCGCATCAATAAGACACCATCTAATTATAAAATTACTCGGTACTCTTTTTTATCTGCCCGTTTCCAATATTTAACCCATCAATATATTATTCAAGAATAAGTGATAAGCATTCAGTCGTGTTCATTCTACTTCAGTACCGGCCGAGGTCGGCTAATCATGCCCTACACATATTGCAATTATGTTTAAAATCTTGATTGCCGCTCGGCAGCCTTCATTACAAAACAATTTATCGCAAATTTTACTTCACGACTCTAGTGTGCTCAACACAGATAAGAAGCGCTGCTGAGAACGGGGGTTGTGTTCGATCTATAACACATTAGAATGACAATTTTCATATAAATTTTGCTAGCTGAATGCTATCTCAGAACCACACTCAGACGCGGTATTTTTTGTTTTTCCAGTAGGAAACTGGGTTGATGGAAAAACGTTTGGCTTTTGTTGTTCTGCTCCAGAGTTTATAATACATTTTTAAATGGCAGGAAATGAGTTTTAGCGTTCACGAAATTGGGGTATTTTATGACCGACCTTACGACGGGGGCCAAAAAATGGCCAACCTAACGTCTGTCGAAACTCGTCCACGCACCGTGCACTCATGGTTCTCCCTGATGCACAGTGGGCCAGGATCGCCATTTTGCGGCCAAAAATACAAGGACTCGTTTAATCAAAAATCTAATGGTACCTA
>JAXIUW010055562.1:0-46203 GCA_035591015.1 Cephalothrix simula
AGCCCCAAAGAACTATCAAGGGGTTGCAAGGGGATATTTATCCCCTTGCTGGGATTGTTAAGGGTGAAACCCTTAACATTACCAACCCCTAAAACAACCTTGCTTAGGTTAACCGAGCAGGGCAATTCTCTATTGCCCTGCTGTGTGAAACCCTTAACCTAAAACATTCCAAACTTAGCTTTGCTTAGATTAACCTAGCTGGTCAAAGCCTTTAACCGATTAAATTCAAAGATTAAATTAGCTAGAAAAGATTTTTTAGCTTCGGGCGAACTTTCAACATTGGCAAACTTCTGTTAGAAATATCTGGGTTGGTATCTGTTGATTGTAGATGTTTCTCTTGCTTGGGAATCTTGAGGTGTAGTTGGGGGTGACTGTGTTTATGTATCACTTTGGTTTTTATGGATAATGATTCAAAATCTTTGCTGGCTGCTCTCACTGTTGGTCGTTATTTAAGTGCGGAAGAGGCTGAGTTGGCTCTTAATCAGATGCTTGATGGTCAGTGGACGCCTGCGCAGATGGCGGCTTATGCAACGGCGATACAGATGCGTGGCATTCAGCCTGCAGAGTTCATTGGAAGTGCTCGTGCAATGCGTAGGAAGGCGCAGCCTATTGACTTTAAGCGGCGGCCGGTAATTGACCCGGTGGGTACGGGTGGTGACGGACTAGGTACGATTAATGTTTCAACTATTGCCGGTTTGATTGCTGCTAGCTGCGGAGCTAGTATTGCCAAGCATGGTAATCGTTCGTTTACTGGAATTTGCGGCTCGGCAGACTTTGTAGAAAGTTTGGGTATAAGTTTGGCTTTACCGATTGAAAAAGTAGCTGAGTTGCTTGATCGGTTTGGATTTTGTTTTTTATTTGCGCCGGCCTTTCATCTAGGAATGCGCCATATCGGCCCAGTGCGTCAAGAGCTGGCTTTTCCGACCCTATTCAATCAGCTTGGTCCGTTGGCCAATCCGGCTCATCCTGAGCTGCATTTGCTGGGAGTAAATCAGGCTGACCAGCTTGAAGTAGTAACCGAGATATTGATTGAGCTGGGCTGTACTCACTCTATAGTGGTGCATGGCCATTCGGGCATGGATGAGTTATCGCTGAGTGGCGAGACGGTGGCTATTGAGCAGCATCATGGCCAATTGAAAAAGCTCACCATCAGTCCTGAGCAATTTGGACTAACGCCCTGCTCTACGGAACAGCTTAGGCTGGCTGATCGCAAGGCCGTTATTGCTATGGGCAAGGCTGTACTCAATAACTCTGTTGATGAAGATAACCCCCAGCGTCAATTTGCTTTGATTAATGCCGCCGCTATTGTCTATTTGGCGCAGCTGGCTTCAAGTCTTGAGGAAGGCTTCAAGGTTGCTGAACAAGTCTTAAGTAGTGGCAAAACGGCGCAGTTGGTCGCTGATTTGGCTGCCTATAGCCGCTTGAATGCCTAATGTCTATCTTAGATTCGATCATCGCCAAAAAGCGTGAGCATGTAGAGGCTCAAAAGAGAATTAAACCCCGCTTTGAAGACTTTGAGTTGCATCATAAGTCTTGCCGACCATTCCGTAAGGCTTTACAGGGCTTGCGGCCACGTTCAACAGATGGCGACATACGTATTATCGCTGAACTAAAACCACGCTCGCCTTCTAAGGGGCGGTTTAATTGGCATGGTCAGCCTCAACGTCAAGCTAAAGATTATGCTGCTGGTGGCGCTCGGGCTATGTCTGTTTTGACCGATGCACACTTTGATGGCAATATCCAATTACTTCAAGAGGTTCGCAACTGTGTTGAGCTGCCCATACTGCGTAAAGATTTTATAATAGACTCCTATCAGTTGCACGAAACTAAGGCTCTGCCTGCTGATGCACTGCTGTTGATTGCCAAGGCTTTACCGGGGCAGCAGTTAGCCGAATTTATTGCTCAGACCGAAGCCTTAGAGCTTGATTATTTGGTTGAAATTGTAGATGAGCAAGAATTGGCTCGGGCGCTTGATGCTAATGCCAATTTGATTGGCATAAATAATCGTGATTTGGTAGAATTCACGGTAGATATACAGCGTTCGGTGCGTCTTTTACCGCTTATTCCTGATGAAGTAGTGGTCGTTAGCGAAAGCGGAGTAAGGTCAGCAAAAGATATTCAAACTCTTAAACAGGCTGGCGTGGATGGATTTTTGATTGGTGAAACACTGATGCAATCTTCCAATCCGAAACAACTTTTAGCGCAATTAATCCAATGATATCGTCAAGCAAAGGTTATTACGGCAAGTATGGCGGAAGATTTGTTCCCGAGACGCTCATTGCGCCTTTGGATAAACTTAATCAAGCCTTTCAGTCAATTATTGATGACGCTACATTTTGGGACGAATACCACCGACACAGTCATGAATATATTGGCCGACCAACGCCACTCACTTATGCCAAAAGGCTTAGTCAGCACTATGGCGGAGCTCAGTTGTATCTAAAACGTGAAGACCTTAATCATACCGGCGCCCACAAAATCAATAATGCCTTGGGGCAGGCTTTATTGGCCAAGCGCATGGGTAAATCACGCTTAATTGCTGAAACGGGGGCAGGCATGCATGGCGTGGCCACGGCTACGGTTGCTGCCTATTTTGGCCTAGAATGCCATGTTTACATGGGTGCGGTAGATGTTGAACGCCAAGCACCCAATGTATCACGAATGCAGATGCTGGGAGCTGAAATTCATTCTGTAGACAGTGGCTCAAAAACCCTTAAAGACGCCATGAATGAGGCTTTGAGAGACTGGGTTACTAATGTTGACAATACCTTTTACATAATCGGTTCGGTGGCCGGCCCGCATCCTTATCCGCAGATGGTAAAAAAATTCGTCAGCATAATTGGTGCAGAACTAAAACAACAGCTCAACGGCATGCCTGTGGATGGCATAGTAGCCTGTGTGGGTGGCGGCAGTAATGCCATGGGGATTTTTGCGCCCTTTTTGGAAGATTCTCAAGTAAAGCTATTTGGTGTTGAGGCCGCCGGAACAGGTTTGCAGCATGCTGCTTCTATTCATGAGGGAAAGGTTGGCGTTCTGCATGGTAGCAAGACCTATCTTTTGCAAAATGAACACGGGCAAATAACCGAGGCGCATTCTATATCTGCCGGCCTAGACTATCCCGGAGTTGGTCCCGAACACAGTTATCTTAATGATATCGGTCGGGTAAGCTACGTAGGTATTACCGATGCTGAAGCCGTTGAAGCGGCATTTTTAACGGCTAGGCTTGAGGGAATTATCCCAGCCCTAGAGACCGCCCATGCTCTGGCGCAGGCCTTTAAGTTAGTCGCAGAGCTACCTACTACGGCCAACCTAGTGGTAAACCTTTCTGGCCGTGGTGATAAAGACCTCCACACCCTGCTTAATTATCAAAGCACCTAACTATAAAGCCAATACCTTCACGGCTGAAAGGCAAATGAATCCATGGCTAACGCAGGCACTGAGGACTTAGGACACTAGGCGATCAAAGTCATAATTTGAAACTCAAAAATTAAGAATGTCTATTCTAAATATCCCGACCTTGTTGGAGAAAAATAATGAACATTAGAGTCGCTCAAGAAGCAGACTTAGACTCAATCCAAAGGGTTATTAGAACTGCTTTTCCAGATGAAGAGCGACGAGTCATCAAGAACCTTGTTGCTGATCTTACAAAAGAAACCACCATTCCACCCATTAAATCATTGATTGCTGCAGTTGATAATGAGGTGATTGGTTATGCGTCATATAGTCCAGTATTTTTGAGATCAAGCGTCAATATTTCTGGATATATTCTTGCACCTCTTGCTGTTTCACCAAAGCATCAGAAACGGGGTATTGGAACAAACCTTATAAAATCTGGAATAGATATGCTTGTTAAAGATGGTGTTGATATTCTTCTTGTGTATGGTGACCCTGATTATTATGGACAATTTGGCTTTAAGGCTGAAATCGCTCGTTTATTTGTGCCGCCATACCCGTTAGCGCATCCATTTGGATGGTTGGGGTTAATGCTTAACGAGACTGTTATTCCTAATATCACCATCAAGTTTAAGTGTGTTGCTGCACTATCAAAACCAGATATTTGGTGAAAGCCAGCACTTAATGATGACGATATTTTGAGACCTTGAGGCAGCACGGCTTACTCAAACCGGCTTTAAGCACCTGCGCCAGAGTTCAAGCATCTGAAGGCATAGCCCAAGGTATAACTAAAGATATAGCCAAAGACGTAACTAAAGGCATAGCGAAAGGTGCATCTACCTCTAAAGACACAGCGAAAATCTTAGTAATCAAGGAGTTAGTTGCGATAAATCAACCACAACGGGTGACTGATCTTCTGCAGTGTATTCAAAGGTTTGTTCGGTTTTCCATTCTAGCTTTAATGATGGCTTTATGCTCACTATAGCCGGCTCAAGCGTGGTTACTTGCTGATTACTATAGTTCAAAAAATGAATATAAACGCCGTAAGTAACGGGCTCGGTTTCATTGTCAACAAAGCCAATGTGGTAGAACAGCATACCGATTTTACCCAAAGTTATGCCATCAACGGTTCTTGATTGGGGGTACGAATTAATTATTTTGGTGTTATCCTGAACGTAGAAAAGGCTTTTGTAAGCGATGCTCTTAATTAAAAATATGGCATGATAGTACAAGCCATAACGCTTAATCCGTGGCGCATATTGAGCAAAGGGTAGGTTTAAGTCAAATTGAGCTTTATTGTCGTCATCAACCGCCAACCAAGCAAAGGATTGATCCTCGTTAAGCGGGTATAAATCAACTATTGTATGGTCGGGTATGCTTAATAAGAATTGCTTATCAAGATAAACTCCGTTATTAGGCCGATTTTGAGGAAATATTTCGTATTTACCAATGGCAATTACTCCCTTATGCTGCTCGTCGGTAGGTAAACCTTCTTGCTCTGCATCTGACTGACCTAAGGCCTGTCCTTGAGACATTAACCATAATAGAAAAATCGCTGCGATAATAATTAATCTTTTCATTTGCGTCCGCACTTTGTCAGTAATTTTTAACCTAAAAATCAGCATTACCCATCAGTATACTCTATGAGCAAGAGCTTTCCAAAAGCATTAAGCGTTAACGCCCGTCATTACGGACAAAAAACGTATTTAAGGTACGTCTTCTTTAGCGCATTGTCTTATTACTGCATGACCGACTATGTTGTTACCATGTCTATATTGTCAATGGGTGGTAATGGAACTTGGGCTGGAATTGCCTCAGCAGCAGCGTTCATCGGACTTCCGGCAATGGCGATTGGCTACAAAGTTGTTCAACGCAAAGGAGTTTGTTGGAATCTGGGCTTCTTTTGGGCTTGCCGATCTACAGCTGGATTATTGATGGTTCTCTCGCCTACGGTGCTGATTTACTTTGGAGAAACCGGAGCCCTGCTAACCATGATGAGCGGAGTATTTCTGTTTTATCTATTTAGATCTTCAGGAATGATATCTGTTGGTTGCATTATCGCAGAGATTACTACATCTTCCGAGCGTGGCGGAATGGTCGGCAATTCATTTCTTAGAGAGCAGTTAGCCTTGCTACTGGTGATGGGGTCTTTGATTTATTTTTTCAGTGGCGAATATTCTGGAATGACCGTCTATCAAGGCTTCTTTATTGTAGGATGCTTTGCTGGCTGGCTGTCTTCTTGGTTTATGTTCAAAATTCCAGAGTCTGCTAGCTATATAAATCAAAAGAATTTCAACCTACTCAAAGAGCTTAAATGGTGTTGGCACGACAAAGAACAACGCTTTTTTACCTCTATTCTAGTGATGCTCGCTCCCGTTGAAACCATGGGCAGAGTATTTTTAGTGCTGGTTGTTAAAGAAGGTTACGGAATTGCTGATCAGCAGGCATTTATGCTGATATTAATATCTGTATTCGGTGGAATATCAGGAGCTTACATCTGTGGATTTTTTTTAGATTTACTTGGTTACCGAACATTGCTCATTCTGACCAGCATGCTTCAGAATATTTGCTTGCTAGCGATTGTGTTATATCCGCCAGAAACCTTTAGCATGATTTTGTTTGGGGTTTATTTCTTCTCTTCCGGCATTATTCATACATCGGTAAGTTCTTCTGCTCCAAACTATTTTGTAACTATGACTGATGTTAACCGGCGGCTTCCACAGTCAATTATCATTAGTTCTGTATCAGGTGCTTTGGGTGGAACAGGCATAGTGCTTATATCTATCGCTCTTGCATTTCTTAAGGACTATTTTCCGCCAGAACAGAGCAACCTCTTATATCTACAAGTATTTGGGGCAATCTTTATGGTCGCCACCTCTATGTTATTGTTGCTCTTGGTTTTCTCACCACGCAGATCCGAAGTTCCACGTACGCTAGATTCTTTGGGAGCGCTTATTTCGCCTTCAAACTGGTCGGCCATTTTTGCTATTAAACAGGCCAACCATCTCCGTGATGAAGGCACTGAAACCCGTGCCTTAGACTTTATTTTGAAAGCAGGCTCGGCGGTTTACGGGCATCAGCTACTAGAATATCTGCAATCACCAAGTTTTGCCGTGCGTGACTCAGCTTTGCGCTCATTAGTTACGGTTAGACCCGAGCGTGATATAGCTGACATCCTAATTGAAGATGTTAAAAACAGCCCTTTTACAACGTCTTATCATTCGGCGTACTGGCTTGGTCGCTGGGGCGTTGAGCGTGCTATTCCGGTTTTACGAGATAGCCTGACTAGCAATGACCATGCGTTGGCCGCACGCTCTATTCATGCTTTGGTAGACATTGGCGACAAAGAATCCGCTCAAACAATAAAAGAGTTATTCTTAGCAGAAAATCATCCTTTAATGCTAATTGAAGCCGCCTACGCCTTTAGGCAGTGGTCTGATGAATACGGAGTTGATAATTTTGGCATTATGCTAAAAAAATACGGCCAAAGCGACCATCTACAAGTGAAGCGTGCCTTAGGCTTATCAATGGCTAAACAGTTGGGGTTATACAGTATGCTGTACCGTGATTTATTTACTATGCACTGCGAGGTTGACTACCTAGAACAAGAATGGATTGAGCGCTATAGCGCATCTGAAGGCTGGGTAGAGTTCAAAAACATTCTTGAGCGCAAAAATATTGCCCCGCCATTGCGTAACTACCTAGCGAAGTACGAGGCTGATTATTCAGACTGGTTCAGCCAGCCCTTAAAAGACCACTTTGAAGAACATAGCGTTATTGATGATCTGATGGATGGTGCATTGTTCTTGTGCTTGCTAATTGCTCCAAGCAAAATACGCTACGCTTCAGAAACTGAATATAGCTCTACTCCTTGGGGTTAAGCCATTAGAATTAAGCTGTTGGCGTAAGGCTCTTAGGGCTAATCTACTCTATCAACATATTCACGTATGAATGTATATGTAATATATTGGTTAGGGCGAGCTCATTTGTAGTTTGGTCAAGTTTTTTAGAGCCAGCAATTAATGCGGTGCTAACCCTTAACTAAAGGCTAGTTGTTAGCCAAAATGATAGTAATTAACAATAAACGATAGTAATCAATGGAATCCACAAATACTCAAGCCGAACGCTTTGAATTTCAGGCTGAAATGCAACGCCTGTTGAATATAATTATTCATTCTTTGTATTCAAATAAAGATATTTTTCTGCGTGAATTAATCTCTAACGCATCCGATGCCCTAAATAGGCTACGATTTGAGAGCATTAAAGATTCTAAATTGGCTGCGGATGATGACTTAGAGATTTGGCTAGAGGTTAATACCGAGCAAAAAACTCTTACCATTAAAGATAATGGCGTTGGTATGACACGCCAAGAGCTTATTGATAATATTGGAACTATCGCTAAATCTGGCACCAAGGCACTAAGTGAGGCCCTAGCCTCAACAGATGCTGACGGACGCCAAGGACTAATTGGTCAATTTGGAGTGGGCTTCTACTCAGCTTTTATGGTGGCTGACAAGGTTGAGGTAGATACACGCTCAGCATTAGCAGAAGAATCGGGCTGGTTATGGTCTTCGGACGGAGAGGGTGGATTTGAGCTTCAGACTAGCTCACGCAGTAAAAACGGTACTAGCGTTATTTTGCATCTTAAAGATGATGAATATTGCAATCCGCAACGGCTAGAAGAAATCGTTAGAGCCTACTCTAGTTTTGTGACCTTTCCAATACGCTTTGAGGGACGCCGTCTTAATGATCAAGAAGCGATTTGGAATAAGAGTAAGTCTGAGTTAAGTGATGATGATTATAAATCTTTCTATAATTTTATCGCCCACGACTATAATCCACCACGCCATTGGATGCACTTTGCGATTGATGCACCGGTGCAATTTAAGGCCATTTTGTATATTCCCCAGCATATTCCGCTAGATACCCTATACAACCCCAGCGCACACGGCATACAGCTCTATGCGTCTAATGTGCTTATTCAAGAGCGTGCCGACAGCCTATTGCCTCTATATCTGCGTTTTATCCGTGGTGTGGTTGACTCAGATGATATTCCGCTGAATGTATCGCGTGAGATGGTGCAGAGCGATGTAACTCTACGCACACTGCAAAAGAGCCTTGAGGGGCGCATACTGCGTGAGCTTGAACAGCTGGCTACAAAAGATAATAAAGCCTATACAGACCTGTGGCAGCAGTTTGGCCGAGTTATTAAAGAGGGCATTACCTCTGCCGATACCGAGCGGCTCACCAAACTACTGCGCTTTGATTCTACCCATAGCCATGCTGAGGGCAATGGCCTAACATCATTAGCTGAATACAAAGAACGCATGCCCGAAGACCAAGAAGAAATTCTATATATGGTCGGTTCATCATTAGCGGTGGCAAAAAGTAGCTCAAAGTTAGAGTATTTTAATCAGAATAATCTTGAAGTTTTACTGCTGCATGACCACATAGATAACTTCATCACCTCACATCTGCGTGAGTATGATGGCACTCCCTTGGTTAATATAGAGAGCACCGATATTAAATCTCTTGATAAACAAGAAGATAGCAGCCTTGAGCAAGGCGACTTTGAGGAATTATGCAAGTTTATTCAAGATGCTGCCGATAAGCGCATTAAATCTGTGCGCCTCTCAAAGCGACTAGTTAACTCACCAGCATGTTTGGTGTATCCTGATAGCATGACCAGCGAAACCGTGCGGATGATGCGCTCACTCAATCAGCCCTTGCCAGAGATTGAGCGTGTGTTAGAGATAAACCCCAAGCACCCGATTATCACCAAGCTCAATCAAAATTTTGAGGGTGAACTCGCTCGTGCCATAACCCTGCAACTAATTGATAACTGCTTGTTTTTAGAAGGTGATTTAGAAACGCCAGAAGTAATGGTCAGTCGTGTTAATCTGCTGATAGAGAAAGCCTTAGAAAAATAAAGTTTTTTTAGCTACAGGCGATAAGCATTCGCCTGAATTGATGACGGCAACAAGGGCGTGCGCCGGCGAGTAGACACCAACCACAGGCCATGAACCGCACGAGTGGCGCAAACATAAAGCATACGCCTGCTCAATGGGTCATTGGTAAAGCTGTCAGCATCGGCATCGGTCAAAATAACATAGTCAAACTCAAGCCCCTTGGCCTGCTGTATTTCGGCAACATCCACGCCGGCACTAAAGGCGAATTCTCCCAAAGCAACCCGCCGTAAATTCTTGACCCCCAGCATCTTGAGACCCGAATAAACCCAGTCAGAATGCTCTTTATAGCGTGACAAAACACCCACATAAGCATTGGGTTCACGCCTAAATAAATCATGCAAAACCTTGCCTAAGTATTCTACGGCAGAACCTAATGCCGAGAATTCTAGCAATAGAGGCTCTTCACCCATGCGATTTGTTTTTAATTTTTGGCCAATATAGAGCTTGCCCAACACAGATTGCGCCAGCTCAATAATGGGTTTGGTTGACCGATAACCAATCGCCAAACTTTTAAGCTGCAATCGCTCTAACTGCAAGTGTCCAATAAGCTCATCCCAGTTGGCATAAGAGGCCTCTCGACCAGTCAGCTGATTAAGATCGCCGGCCATCGTCAACGCACTACGATTCTTCATTAAATCAGTTAGTAGCTGCAATTCTAGGGGCGAACATTCCTGAACCTCATCAATCACCACATAGCTAATCTTTTGCTTACGACTAAGCGGTGCCACAAGTTTACTGTATAATAGCAGCAAGATAACCTCATCTTCTGCATCTAAAAAAGACTTAGTCAGCCCCGGTTCATCTTTATGATAGTCTTGGTATTCATCACGCAAGCGTTGCTGTTTAAGACTCCACTCGGCAACCTCTTGAAGAATAGTTATAGAGAATTCTTGCTGCGCTCTGCAGAACTTCTCTAATCGCTTAGGATGATAAAAAATCTCTCTGAATACGTGTAAAACTAATTCTTGGGGATTGTCCCAATAAAAGCTATGCGCCTCAATACATTTAAGTGCTCGCTCACGCACGTACCATTCTTGGTTAAATTCTTCTTGATTATCAAGTTTAGTTTTGCCATTCAGCCAGCTCTCAAATTTACGTGCTCGCTGATAGATGGCATGTTGCGCTCCAAGAGTTTTCCACGCCCCCATAATCTGCTTATTATTTTGGACTGCGCTTTGTAGAGCCGTTTCAAACTCATTGATTAAATCGGCTATCACCGAGACGGCCAAATCCCAATACAGGGGATGTTGCTTAAACTTAACTACGTTGCTGGGTGTATTCTCATTAAGGTCATCGCTTACTAGCGGAAAAAGTCGGCGTCGTAAGCGACCAATCCAATCGCTCACCAAGGCTATGTGCCGCTCTGAAATATTTAAGTCCTCTAGTAGCACAGAAAAATATCGTGCAATGGGGCTGCTATGCGCAAATATTAAAATTTGATCACTAGGAAACCTTTGCGGAGCCAGCTTGCTAATATAGGCTATTCTGTGCAAAGCCACGGTAGTTTTGCCAGAGCCGGCTCCACCACTAATCAGCATGGGTTGGTCTATGGGTTGAGTAATAACTCTAAACTGCGCTTCATCTAGCAGACCCGTAATCATTTCTGAGCGTGGGCTGAAGCTCTCTATGTTCTTCAATAGGTCTGTATCGCCTCGCAGTGAGGTTTTTTCACCACCACGCAAGCCATAGTGCTGGGCTTGAACCTTAGTCCAAACTTGATTATGCAATACATAATGGTCTTCGCTGCTGCGAATACTAACCAGTTGCCCCTCTGAGAACCCAAGCTGACGCCTTTCAATTATCTGCCCAAAACTGTTTTTGCCACCAATATCCTCTTCAAATTCCTCGCCTTCAGCATACAGATAGAATAAACGCCCTAGCGGCGATTCACTCCAGTTGACTATAGGGATGGGTATGCTGGTTTCTACAAAGGCTATGTTACCAATTAAAATCTGCCGTTCACGCTGCCCTATGCTAAAACTAATCCGACCAAAATATGGATTTTCTAATGCCGGCAGATTGGTATAGCGAGATTTTTCACGCTGCAAAGCAACGCTGGTTCCAGTGGCAGAGTAATCAACGTACTGGGCTAGTTCTTCGGCATTGGTCACCTCCCACACATCAGACATCGTGCTTGGTGCTTTATTCTCAACCGCTAGCTTGGCACCGAATTGGTGCAGAAAACTTTGCGTACTTAGGGCAATATCTATTTCTGTCTTTATAATTGAAAAATCTTCCTCAACAAGACCTTCGTCAAAAGACAATCCATCATTTATCATGGGCTTGATTATAATCGTGAACCACGTCAGAATAAAAACCGCCTAATATTGTAGCATAATTAGTCATCCAAATGCAGCCCACTTCTTCTATACTCAACATAATCGCCGTAGCCAGTGGCGGCGCCATCGGCAGCGTTTTACGCTATTACATGTTGATATGGATACGAGAGATTAATCCCCTAGCTTGGCCACTACAAACTCTGTTGGTCAATCTAATTGGTAGCCTTGTTTTAGGCTGGCTAATTGGCTTTGAATTATCGCGTTCAGCACTATCAGAGGGGTGGCGATTATTCTTATTTATCGGCCTTTGTGGCGGCTTTACTACTTTTTCAACCTTTGCCGTAGAAACCCTGCAATTGCTACAAAAAGGCTCTAGTCTGGCTGCAGTAATCAATGCTATGGTTAGCGTAGTTCTGTGCGTACTGGGCAGTCTAATCGGTATGCTCATCGCTTTAAGAATGGGGACGTAGCTCACCTGGTAGAGCGCGGCGTTCGCAATGCCGAGGTAGGGAGTTCGAGTCTCCTCGTCTCCATCTATCCATTCCGTCTATTCTATTTAGCGTTCAAAATCAATTGCTTTAACTAAATTGCTTTAATTAAATAGGGGCAGCTCTAGCTGCTGAGTCCTAGAGTTGCTGACAGCATTAGAAATAGCTAGCCCTAGTAAGCGGCTACCTTGACCTTGGGGCAGAGCGGTCTTACTTAACAGATACTTGGTGAGGTTCAGCACTTCTTCCTTGGTGCTAATGCTCTGTGGCATGGTTAAACTGCGTGTTATGATCTTAAAGTTAGATAGCCTAATTTTTAGAGTTATAGTTTTGCCAGCAAAGTTATTTTTGTTGGTGCGCTTTAATAACTCATCAGCCATCCTCTCTAGCTCAAACAGCATGACTTCTGGACTATAGATATCTTTGTCAAAAGTTTCTTCAATTCCAACCGAATGGCGATCACGATGAGGATTAACCGGCCGAAAATCTTGATTGCGGACAATATTAAAATAATGCGCTCCGGTTTTGCCAAACTGCGCTTCTAAAGCTGGTTGTGTCCATTTAAGCAAGTCTGCGCCACTATTGATGCCCAAATTACGCATTTTTTGAGCAGTTACTCGCCCGACTCCGTAAAACTTTTCAATAGGTAGATTGCAGATAAAGCTCTGAGCCTGTTCAGGAGTAATCACGGTCTGACCATTGGGCTTGTTTATGCCCGAGGCCACCTTGGCAATAAACTTGTTGATAGACACTCCCGCCGAAGCCGTTAACCCCGTTTTTTGATAAATACGCTGCCGAATATCTTTAGCGATGATTGAAGCCGAAGCTATGCCCGGTTTGTTTTTGGTTACATCCAAAAAGGCTTCATCTAAAGACAACGGCTCAACCATACTTGTGTATTCAGTAAAGATGCCTCTAATTTGCTCGGATACTTGACGATAAGCCTCAAAGCGTGGCCGGGCGACTATAAGCTGCGGGCAACGCTCTAGTGCCTGCCACATAGGCATGGCTGAAAAAATACCAAACTGACGTGCCTCATAGCTGGCCGCAGCTACCACACTACGTGGCGTTCTTGAACCAACCACCAGCGGTAATCCACGGTATTGCGGAAAATCACGCTGCTCTACAGCAGCAAAAAAGGCGTCCATGTCAATGTGAATTATCTTTCTTAAAACTTCATTGCTCATTTCTGCCATCTGTTTTTAGCTCTGCCGTGGCTAAATTGTTTTGATGCAGCTTGTTCAGCTAAGCCAATTTGCCGACTTGCTTAAGGTTGCTCTGGCCTTTGCTGGAACATCGCAGAATGACTTTGCGGCCTTAATGTGAGCCGATGATACATCGGGTAGGTTAAGGTCTATCAGTCTTAAAGTATGCCCGCCGTTAAATACTATTCTTTGATTACCTTCATCAAGTTTTGGGTTTGCCTCATGGGGTAAATAGCGCAAACTAAGCGTTAAATCCATTGTGATGCCCGGTCGTTTAACCAAAACTAAATTGGTTAGATTAACTATTTCTGAAGCATTTTTCCACTTGGCAAAGCCCTTGATGCTATCGCTGCCCATTATGAATGACCATTGTCGCTGAGGGTATAACGTATGTAGTAATCGCAGAGTATCAATGCTATACGTAGCCGGATTTTCTTCTAAACCCACTACAAAAACCCTCGGAATGTCGCTTAGTGCATCACTTACGGCATAAAACCTGCTAGTATAAGAAAAAGTCGGCTGTCTATGGAGCTTAAAAGGACTGCATGCTGATGGAATCACAAATAAACGTTCGAGACCTAGGCATTCTACAGCTTTTTTAACCAGCCTTTGATGCCCCCGATGAATGGGGTCAAAACTTCCGCTATATACTCCATAGCTTGGCTTTTCCATCATTATTTATTAATTGTATGTTTATTTATAGTAAGTTGCTGTACAGTAACTGGTTTTGCCTTAAGTCATCTGCTATTAAACTGCTCCGCAAGCCTCAATATAATAATAATATGTTGAATATATTCAGTGGCCTAGTTCTGCAAATTGGGGTAAATCTTGACTTAGATAAACTACAATTCGGTGGCCAAAATGCTCCTCCCGGTACAACGGATACAATTTTAGTTTTGTCAGTAGTCGGTGCATCATTAGCCGCAATAGCAATTTCTGCTATAGTTTACCACCGTTTGCAACGGGCTGCTAAGAATGAAAAACGGCGGCGCCTTGAACAAGAAGCCTTTGATAAACTTTGCTTCAGCAAAGGCTTAGACAAAAACGAGCAAATGGCTTTAAGCATATTAGGTGGCAAAGGCATGGTTATGCGCAATAAAATTACCACCTCACGCAAGTTATTTGAGCAAAAAGCACTAGAACTGCGCAATAAAGAACCTCAGCATAAGGCCTTAGAATATACTCCGGGACTGCGTGAAAAACTGGGCTTTGGTTATGATAACCCAGATAATGAATTTACCGATACCCGAATGCTAGCTCGGGGCACTAAACTGCGTTGCAATATAACTTATGCCCAAAAAGATCTTTCTTACCTAACCACCGTGCGCAAAACCAGCGAGAGATTTTTTATTGTTAATCCGCCGCATTACAAGGGTAATCCAGTAAAAATCTCACGAGTGAAAAGCCTTAATTTTCATATTAATCGGGCGGACAAAATTGAGTTTTCTTTTGATTGCAATGTAATTGGCCAGTCGGCACGGTCTGATCATGTAATTGCGGTAAAGCATACCGAAAATATTTCATCAAGCATCCTGCGTAATTCTGCACGCTTTATGATTGATGTGCCTATTACCATCTACGTTGTTCCCACCAATGATCCGGCTGCGTCACGTAGGTTAAGCGTTAAAGATGCTCAATATTCAGTTAAGGGTAGAGTAAAAGATATCAGCATGGGCGGTACTCTAGTCGCCTTTAATAAAGGCACTGCCAGAATAACTGAGGGTGATAGAATTCTGTTTAATCTAGTACACTTCAGCTTTAGTGACACCCTAACCGCTCAAGTTTTAAGAGTTAGAGAAGACAGTAACGGCTTTCATCTTAATAGCTGCTTTTACCATCTTAAAGAGCTTACCAATCTTAAATTAAACCGCATGATACGCCAGTTAGAGAAAAAACAGGCCGAAGAAAGTCATCGTAATATTGAACAAGAATCGGGCAAAATCATTGACCAGTCCATAACCGACAGCCAGCTTTGAGCGACTTAATCGAACTAAGACACAAAACTTCTTCGCAAGGGCTAAGCATAACTTCTGCCGAATACAACAAACTCGTCAAGCTGAATAAGCAGGGCTGGAGCAAGCCTCAATCAGAGGCAGAGTTCTTAAGCAAACTCCACTACGTCCGAGACGGCTGCGCCAAAGGCAAAATTACCCCTGAAGAACTTAAGGCGCATGAGGCCGGCCTGATTCTTAACTGGGGCTATCGCCTAAAACTCTAAAAACTAATCGTCTAAGCCCTCAAGTGCTGGGCGCAGCTTGTAGTATTTTGTGTACTGCTCAAAATCGTAGGCTGCCAGTAGCAGATTGTTCTCTTGCCAATGCGGGGCAATAAATTGCAACCCTAGGGGTAACGCTCCATGGCCAGCATCGGCCGACAATCCACTGGGCACCGATATGGCAGGCAGGCTAGCCAAGTTTACCGGCAAGGTCAAAACGTCTGTCATGTACATACGCAAGGGGTCACCCGTTCGCTCACCAATAGGAAAGGCCGTGGTGGGGCTGGTGGGTGAAATAATTAAATCTACTTCTGAAAAGGCTTTCTCAAAGGCTTGCCGTAACTTTTGACGAACCTTAAGTGCCTTGAGAAAATAAGCCTCATAATATCCCGTAGAAAGAGCAAACGTGCCTAGCATGATGCGGCGTTTAACCTCTGTTCCAAAGCCGGCTTCACGGGTTTCACTAAGCTGATTGGCAAAGTTTTTGTTCTCAACACGCATCCCAAAGCGCACGCTATCGTAGCGACCTAGGTTAGAGCTGGCCTCACTGGGCGCAATTATATAATAGGTGGCCAAGGCACTGTCTAAATCTTCAATACTCACTGACTTAAACTTAGCTCCCAAATCAGTTAACGCACGCTTATTTTCTTCGTAGACAAAGCTAACTTCTGGTGGCAATTCTATGCGTTCAAACTCATCTACTATCCCCAAGGTTTTACCCTTCAAAAAGCCCTTGCTGAACTCTGGCAACGGCTCTACCGGCATGCTTGAGGTGGTGGAATCGTACTCATCGGCACCGGCCAATACATGATAGAGTAGGGCGCAGTCTTCAACAGTGCGAGCAATAGGGCTGCACTGATCTAATGAGCTGGCAAAGGCAATCATTCCATAGCGACTAATTCGCCCATAAGTTGGTTTAAGACCCGTTAGCAAAGTAAAGGCCGCTGGCAGTCTTACCGAGCCGCCGGTGTCGGTTCCTAGCGCAGCTATGGCCTCTCCGGCAGCAACTGCCGTTACCGAACCGCCCGATGAACCACCTGATACGGTGTTCTTATTCCACGGATTACGGCATGCTCCATAAGCTGAATTCTCGTTAGATGACCCCATGGCAAACTCATCCATGTTGGTTTTGCCACTCATAGCAAACTGCACATCTTTTAGACGCTTAATGACTGTGGCATCGTAGGGCGGAATATAATCTTTCAGAATCTTTGAGCCACAGGTGGTTTTAACACCCTTTGTGCTAAAGATATCTTTTATGGCCAACGGCATTCCAGCTAAGGGATGCACGATTGTTTTGGCACTAATTTGCTCATCAATTTTTTGAGCCTGCACCAGCATGGCCTCAATAGTCTTTGATATATAAGCATTGTAGATTTTGTCTACGGCCTCAATCCGTTTGGCCACTGATTGAGCTATATCAACGGTTGTAATTTCGCCCTTAAGACGCAGAGCGTGTAATTCAACTATACTTTGTTCACAAAGTTTCATGGGCGGTTTTTAATTCTTTGTACAAAAAAGGCATATACAGCAATGGCAAACTATTCAGACGATACTTGATTTGATACCGAAAGGCCTCAATTGGCCAGCTTTGATTTTTAATTTGAGCATAATCTGCCGGTGAATATTTGGCGTTAACCGCCTTGGGATTATTACTAAGCACTATTCCATCACCATAGCTACCCTGCACAGGCTCCATAAAACAGACTGTGCTATTAGCATCCAGCCGATAATTTTGATTAAACAAGGCCTCTACCACTAATAACAGACGCCTTACTCCGCTGGCAGTCTCGGCATAATGCCATATATGATGCTGATGACTAGGCCTGATTATAAATCGTGACAGTGTACTTTGAGTTGTAGTTCTGCCTAACTCAATAGCCAGTTTGTATGCCCCGCACGAGTGAATCTCAAAGCGAGCCTCATTCATAATCGCCTTATTTTATCCAGTAATTTTGACTTGCTTAATCCAACCATGAGGGTCGGGCTTTTTGCCGTAGTAAATTGCATTCATCTCGTCATAAAGAAATTTGCTAACTGGCCCAAACTCTGTTTTGCCGATGACTAAGGCTCTGTCTTTGTAGCCAAGCCTGCCAACGGGTGATATCGCCGCAGCTGTACCGGCCCCAAAAGCCTCACTCAAGCGTCCACTGTCGCAGCTTTCAACCACCTCATCAATGCTGATTGGTCGCTCTTCAACCTTGTAGCCATTATCTCTGAGGATGGTCAGCACCGATTGACGTGTAATTCCGTCTAAAACCGTATCGCTGGGTTTCGGCGAGATGACTATTCCGTCAATCACAAACAGAATATTCATTGTGCCCACTTCTTCAATCCATTTTTTGTGCAGACCATCTAGCCATAACACCTGATCATAACCCTGTTCAGAGGCTTTTTTAGTAGTATACAAACTGGCCGCATAATTAGCTGAGGCCTTGCTTGAGCCTATTCCGCCCGGAAAAGCCCGATGCTCATCTACGCTAACCATTATATTTTGTGACCGATGAGCAGCTCCATAACGTTTAACCGGTGACATAATTATGCAAAAGATAGCCTCTTTAGATGGTCTAAGCCCCAAAAATTTTTCACTGCCAAACATAAAGGGACGAATGTACAAAGACTCGGCTGCATCGTGAGGCACCCAGCGATGGTCAATCTCAACCAATTTTTTAATTGCCGGCACAAAAAGCTCTGCCGGCAAGTCTGGCAAGGCCATCCGCCGTGCAGAATGTATAAATCGCTGATAATTATCATCGGGGCGAAACAGATTAAGTACCGAAGAACTTTGCCGAAAGGCCTTCATGCCCTCAAATACAGATTGTGCGTAATGCAACGTAACCGTAGCTGGTGCCAAAGGCAGGTTGGCATAGGGTGTTATTTCTGCTGAATACCAGCCACGAGCCTCGCTCCACTGCGCAACAAACATATGGTCGGTAAATACAGACCCAAAAGCTAGCTGGCTAAGATCTAGGTTTTCATCTAAGCGTGAAGATGGGGCTCTTTTAATTGAAATATCCATTTGATATAATTCAGAAAATACATTTTACATACGTTTAGAGCAACCATCAATCTATCATAATGGTGCTATATTTGCTAGAATATTGGTTTATGTTTTCAATAAAGTTATGGACAATCCTTTTTTTATACTTAAATCAAATCTAACACGTCTACAAAACTTCAGCGGGCAGAGCGTGTATGAAAGACTTGCTAAAAAACTAAGCCTTGTTCTTAAAAAACTGTTCTTTGGTATTAACCGAATAACTTGCATTCTTGTATTGGGAGCAGCTTTATTTACCTTTGCTGGCGGTGGGCTGCTGCTGCCATTATGTAGCTATTACTTTTTGGGAACATGGCGGTTTTGGAGGCATACCAATCTTATCCTGCCTCTCTATCGTCATGGTTGGAAAATGTTTCGGTTAATATTCAAGGGCGACAATGGTGGTTATATGTTCTCGGCATCAATCTTCTCTGCACCAAGAAGCACGCCTGATTTAAGCCTGATCAACCTAGCACCCAGTTGGCCTCTAAAAATTGATGAAGGCTGCGGCACTTGCACTAGGTGTTGCACGGGCTGCCCCTTGCATGATGCTGAGCAAAAAATTTGTGTGGGCTATAATCAGTTTTATTGGCGTTATTTTAATTGCGGACGCTACCCTTATACTCAAGCGCAAATTGATTTTTACGGCTGCCCTAAATGGAAGATGGCGTCTTCTGCAAAACAATCTACAAAATAATGAGTACGCTAAGCGAGTATCGTCAAAGAACTAAGCATTTAACCGAGCTATTCACTAAAGTTCGTACTGTAGAAGTTGCGGTTGAAGAGTTGCGCCGTAAGGCTATTGATGTTTCACATGATGGTAGTTTTGACGTTGATTACATTCAAGAGGTAACCGGTGAGCTAGAACGCCTTGAGGCTGAACGTGAATTAGCTCTTAGCGAATTCAGACGCGCCCAGCTTGAAACTTAGATGTTAATTTATTCTTAATCGTCTTAAGTTGGGCAATACTCGCATTAATAAAATAAAAATTATTGGGGCCAATGAGCATAACCTAAAAAAAGTTAGCTTAACCCTACCCCATGATCAGCTGATAGTTTGTACCGGCGTTTCTGGTTCGGGCAAGTCATCATTAGCCTTTGATACCATCTGCAAAGAAGGTCAACGGCGTTATATTGAATCATTACCGGCATACGCTCGGCAGTTTATCGGAACGCTAGAAAAGCCAGACGTAGAGCTTATTGATGGGTTGTTACCTACTGTATCTATTGATCAAAAAGTTCGGGGGCGCAGTCCACGTTCTACTGTCGGCACCATAACTGAGTTATACGACTTTCTGCGTCTTTTATTTGCTCGTCTTGGCAAGCCCTACTGCCCAGACTGCAATATTCCTGTAGAGACCTTATCTACCGACCAAATTTGCGATCGAATTCTGAGCGGCAAAGATCATGCTCAAAGCGTTCAGATGGTGCTAGCCCCCATGGTGCGGATGCGTAAGGGCGAGTATCGCCGAGAAATCAGCGACTGGATCAGCAAGGGCTATGTACGAGCGGTAATTGACAATCAACTGGTGCGTCTTGAAGAAGCTCCACAACTGCAACGTTATGAGCGTCATAGCATAGACCTAGTCATTGATCGGCTCAAAATTACTCCAGAAAATCGGGCGCGGCTTAGTGAAGCTATAGAAAAAGCACTTGATGCCGCTAACTTAGTTAAAGTCGGCCAGCAAACCTTCAGTAGTAGCCGTGCCTGCCCCAATTGCGGGCATCCAATTGCCGAGCTTGAACCACGATTGTTCTCATTTAATGACCCGCAGGGCGCCTGCCCAACCTGTACCGGCTTGGGCTATATTCAACAATTTGATGAACAACGCCTCATGTTTCAACAGCGCAGTTTAGCTGATGAAGCTCTATCGGGTACAAATAAAGATGGTCGCATTTATTTTACCTGCATCAGTCATCAATACCTGCTTGATATTTGCGATGACCTCGGCATAAGCACGTCAACTCCGTGGCAAGACCTACCCCAAAAACAGCGTCAATTATTGCTTGAAGGCAATTATAAAGGTGAGGTAACCGGTCGCCATCTATTTACTAGGCCTAAGCTATTACAAAACATGGCCGCCAAGGGCAGTTGGCCGGGTTTATATAAAATTTACGAGTTTCTGGCTCGGTTTTCATCACGGCTCATTGATCGTTTCCGCAATAGCATGCCCTGCCCCAGCTGTGATGGATTGCGCCTCAGTAAAACCGCTTTGGCAGTGCGCTTTCATGATCGTAATATTGATGACTTCTCTAAACTGAACATCGGCACAATCTACGATTTTTTCAGCAGCTTAAATCTTTCAGAGCGTGAACAGATAATCGGTAAAGACATTCTGCGCCAAATTAAACTGCGCTCGGGCTACTTGCAGCAAGTCGGCGTGGGTTACTTAACCCTAGAGCGCAACGCCAATACACTATCGGGTGGCGAGTTTCAGCGGGTGCGCTTGGCTGTTCAGGTGGGAACCGGCTTGCGGGGTGTGTTGTACGTATTAGATGAACCATCAATTGGGCTGCATCAAAGCGACAATCTAAAACTCATTCAAACCCTTAAACAGCTTCGTGATTTAGGCAATACCGTTATTGTTGTTGAGCATGATGCCCAAACTATGCTCTCTGCCGACTACATTGTAGACCTTGGCCCCGGTGCCGGAGCCGATGGCGGACAGATTTTAGCCATGGGTACTCCCCGTGCGCTACTCAAAAATAAGGCCTCTATTTCTGGTCGCTATCTTAGTGGCGGCCTTAAACTTGATCTTCCCATAACAAGACGCTCAGCCGAGCATTGGATTAATCTTAAAGGTTGTAATGCTCATAATATTGTTGACCAAGACTTCAAAATTCCCTTGCAAACGCTTTGTGTGATTACCGGCGTATCGGGTTCTGGCAAGTCAACCTTTGTTGAGCGTATTCTTAGCGCAGCAGTCCGCACTCAGCTAGAAAAACTGCCCCTACCAGCGGTTTGTAAGCAGCAACAGGGCTGTGAACAGCTTGATAAAATTATAGAAATTGACCAATCGCCAATCGGACGCACTCCACGCAGTAATGCCGCCACCTACACTAAGGTGTTTGACCTAATTCGAAATCTATATGCCCAGCTACCGCAGTCAAAACTGCGGGCTTACAAAGCTGGCCGCTTTTCATTCAATGTTAAGGGTGGCCGCTGTGAAGAATGCCAAGGAGCTGGCGTGAAGCTGATTGAGATGCAGTTTATGGGCAACGTAGCTATTGAATGTGATGTTTGCCTTGGCAAACGCTTTAATAACGAAACGCTTGAAATCTGCTATCAAGACTACAACATCGCCGATATTCTTAATCTTAGTGTTAACGAGGCCTGCTCAGTCTTCAAAAACCAACCGCAGATAGCGCATATTCTGAAGACTCTGCAAAAGGTTGGCTTAGGCTATCTGTTGTTGGGGCAGCCCTCTACGCAGCTTTCAGGGGGTGAGGCTCAACGTGTTAAGCTAGCCAGCGAGCTTCGCCGTCAAGCCACCGGCCGTACGCTGTATATTATGGATGAGCCCACTACCGGCCTCCATATTCATGATATTAACTACCTGATGACCAGTATTCAATCACTGGTTAATGCCGGCAATAGCGTGGTGGTCATTGAGCATAACACCGATGTTATCTCATGCGCCGACTATGTGATTGACATGGGACCCGGCGGCGGCGATGCTGGCGGCAAAATAGTTTTTAGTGGCCAATATCAAAAATTTATTGAGTGCAACCAGTCCCTAACCTCAACTACTCTGCGTGAGGGTTTAGCCTTTGAGCCGCAATCTAAGCGCACTAAAAAATCTGCCCTTATTGATGAAGACATCATCATTCGTGGCGCACGACAAAACAACCTCGCTGGCATAGATGTTCGTATTCCACGCAATAAACTCAGCGTGATTACCGGCGTATCAGGCTCTGGTAAAACATCATTGGCTTTAGATACCCTGTTTGCCGAAGGGCAGTCACGTTATGTGGAGTCATTATCTACCTATGCACGGCGTTTTTTGGGACGCATGACTAAAGCTAAAGTAGACTCCATTGATGGCCTCATGCCAGCCATTGCCGTACAGCAACAGCAATCATCGGGAACACAGCGTTCAACGGTGGCTACCTCTACCGAACTCTATGATTTTCTACGCTTAATCTATACCAGCATCGGCCAACCGCATTGCCTCAACTGTCAGGCACCTTTGCATGCCGCTGCTCCCTCACGACTGGCCAAGCAACTGCTCGAAAAATATCATGGCCAACGCCGAGTAGTCTTGGCTCCGCTTGTACCGCTGTCAGCATCGGCTTCTAAAACAACTGCGGCGGCACTCAAGCAACGCCTTAATGAGCTTTTTGAGCGTGGATTTGCACGTTTTTATTCAAAAAATGGCTTCTTTGATTTGCATGATGGCTACCCAAAAAGAATTCCCAAGCCGCTATATGCCGTTATTGACCGCATTAGCATTGCTGAAAAATCTGGCAAACGCCTCACCGAAGCCTTAGAAAGTGCCTACAGAGAGAGTCTTCTTAGCACCCTAGGCATTATGGATGACGATGGCAGCATTGAATTATTCAGCGAGCAAACTGGCTGCGCCAAGTGCGAATACTTTTTACCCGAACCCTTTGTTCCCCGTGACTTTTCTTTTAACACCCATCATGGCGCATGCCCCGAATGTAACGGACTGGGAGCTACTCTGCAATTAGATGAAGACCTACTTATAATTGACCGCAGCAAGCCTTTATTTGGTGGCGGAATGGCTACTAGCCGTGGAGCTCGCTATTTAGGCGGTCAGCCCGGCCTAGGTCGCAAATACCTGCAAGCCTTTGCTAAGCGTGCCGACATTCCGATTAAAAAAGCCGTCAATAAACTCTCTCAAGCTGACTTGCACGCTCTGCTCTATAAGGGTGATCGTAGCTATTCAGGCGGTGTCTACGGCCTAGCCATGCAGTGGCTTAAAAAATCTGATGACCCCGAACATTGGGGGCAGTGCATGATGGATGTACTGCGCCACGCTGCATGCCCTATGTGCCACGGGCAGCGTCTTAAACCCGAAGTATTGAATGTGTCTATATTGGGCAAAAACATCGCTCAGTTTTGTACTATGCGTGCCGATGAAGCCTTAGCATGGGTTGAGGGCTGGCAGCTTAGACCGCATCAAACGCAAATAATTGCCCAGCCACTGGATGAAGTAAAATCATTGCTTAGTTTTTTGATTAAGGTTGGCGTTGAGTATCTTAATCTTGACCGCCGCAGTAATACTTTGTCAGGCGGTGAGGCGCAGCGTATTCGCTTGGCAACGCAGCTGGGCTCTAATTTAACCGGCATACTATATGTGCTTGATGAACCCACCATTGGTCTGCATCCCCACAACATAAACAAACTGGCCGGCACTCTGGAAATGCTTAGAGACCGTGGCAATACCGTAGTTTTAGTTGAGCATGATGCCGAGATTATCAGCAGAGCAGACCATATTATAGAAATTGGCCCCTTAGCCGGACATCGTGGCGGTCAGCTGGTTCAAAGCTGTAGCCCGGCCAATTTGATGCGCCGCCAATCGCTTACGGGGCAGTATTTAAGCCATAAGCTATCAGTGCATCCCGCCAAAGGCCTGCCCGCATTAGCTAATCCTGACTACATTACTATTAAGGGCGCTCGGCATAATAATCTTCAAAATATCACCGCTAAGTTTCCGCTTAATGCCTTAACTACAGTCAGTGGACTATCAGGCTCGGGCAAGTCTTCACTAGTAATTGATACCTTGCAGAAGGCCTTGCAGCGACACTTGCACAATAGCAACCAACCCATTGGTGAGCATGATTCAATCACCGGCTTTGAAAGCCTTAAAAAAATTGTAGTCGTTGAGCAAAGCCCTATTGGTCGTAGTCCTAAATCTAATGCAGCTACCTACACCGGCTTAATTGTGCCTCTGCGCAATTTGATGGCCCAGCAACCCGAGGCTCGTAAGCGTGGTTACGCCGCTAAACGCTTCTCTTTTAATCTTAAAGGAGGCCGCTGCGAGGCCTGTTCTGGCTATGGCTACGAACACGTTGAAATGCACTTTTTAGCCGACCTTTGGCTGCCCTGCGATGTTTGCCACGGCCAACGCTTTAATCGTGAAACACTTGAGGTTACCTTTAAGGGACACAATATGGCCTCTATTTTAGGCATGGAGGTTGATGAAGCCTTGCAGCTTTTTGAAAATCAACCCGCCATCCATCGTTTCTTAACTGTGCTACACTCAGTGGGCTTGGGATATCTTAAATTAGATCAGTCAGCTACCACTCTTTCTGGTGGAGAAGCTCAGCGCATCAAGCTAGCCACAGAGCTGTCTAAGCGTAATCATGGCTCTACGCTCTATATTCTTGATGAGCCGTCTATTGGTCTGCATATGGATGATATCGCTAAGCTGATAAAAGTTTTGTATGACCTTGTTAAAACTGGCAATACCGTAATTGTTGTTGAGCATAACCTAGATTTTATCCATGCTGCACAGCACATCATTGACATGGGTCCCGAGGGCGGCAATGCCGGCGGTAAAATAATCGCCGAAGGCAGTCCGCACCTTGTTGCCAAATTAGATTATAGCTACACTGGCGTACATTATCGCCATTATCTTAACCAGCGAACTGCAAATGAATAGTTTTGAAATTAATCATATGAAGGCCACTGACACGTGGCGCATCTTCAGAATTGTTGGTGAATTTGTAGAAGGCTTTGACACATTGCCCGATTTATTGCCCGCAGTAACCGTATATGGTTCGGCACGCATTGAAGATGGGCATTGGTACAATACCGCCGTAAAGCTGGCTGAAATCCTCGGAAAAAGCGGCTTTAACATTATTACCGGGGGCGGTTCAGGCATTATGAAGGCGGCTAGCCTTGGAGCGCGCAAGGCCAATAAATCATCAGTGGGTTTGACTATTGAACTGCCGCATGAGCAGTCTGCTAATAAATATTTGTCGCATAAAATTCATTTTAGATATTTCTTTGTGCGTAAGGTGATGCTGGTTAAATATTCATCTGCATTTTTTCTTTTTCCGGGTGGCTATGGCACGTTAGATGAGTTTTTTGAAACAATTACTCTTATTCAAACTGAAAAAATTAAGCCGTTTCCAATCGTTTTGATGGGTAAGAGCTACTGGAGCGGACTATTAGATTGGATGCGTGAAAATACACTGGCTAAGGGTTTAATATCTGAGAAAGACTTAGACCTCATTCATCTTACCGATAATGTAGAAGAAGCCGCAAGCATTGCTCTAGCGCATCACGAAAGCTGTTAAACCTATGTTAATAAGCAGACTTTCTATAAACTAAAAGCTAGAAGCTAGAAGCTAGAAGCTAGAAGCTAGAAGCTAGAAGCTAGAACTATATTCTAAACAACTAATAGCGCACCCAGCATGTCTGATGCTGCCATATCTATCAATAATCTAAGTTTGCGTTTGGGGCGTAGGCTTGTTTTTGATCAGCTAAGTCTTGAGATTCCGAAAAATAAGATAACCGTAGTGGTCGGCGGCTCTGGTTCTGGCAAATCAACTCTGTTGAAGTGCATCATGGGTTTTGTGCGACCTAATTCTGGTTCTATTTACTTAGATGGCACTGATATTACGCAATTATCAACCAAAGACAAGCAAGTGCTATATCAAAATATTGGTATGTCATTTCAATATGCAGCCTTGTTTGATTCATTATCAGTCTTTGATAACGTGGCCTTGCCTCTCCGTGAGCATACTAAACTGGGCAAGTCAGAAATCTACGACCAAGTAATGCAAGCCCTATCACGGGTGGGCTTAATCAACGAAGAACTAAAAATGCCCGCTGAGCTTTCTGGCGGTATGCGCAAACGAGTAGGCATTGCCCGAGCGATTATTGTTAACCCCAAAGTAATGTTATTTGATGAGCCTGAATCAGGGCTTGACCCCATCACCACTACCGCCATTGGCGAGCTTATTGTTGAACTTAAAGAAGCCTTTAATATGAGCTGCTTGGTGATATCGCATCGCATCCATACCATCAAGTATATCGCTGACAAAATCTGTATGCTTTACCATGGAAAAATCATCACCGAAGGCTCTGCTCCAGAAGTTGAAAATAGCACTAATCCCATAGTACGCCAGTTTTTCAGCGGTAGTACCGAGGGGCCTTATACTGCTCTATAATTAAGATAGTATGCTCTTGGAACAAGTATGCCATTGTAGCAGGTATTTATTTACCTGATAATGCTTCTATTAAACTGATTTAATTCACTATTGGCGTATAATTACCTGCATTAGGTATAATCACCTTTATTAATTTTACTGAGGCCGTTAGTCATTAGTTAGCGACTTAATTGGCTTATGAGTAAGCACCGGTCGGCAGGCCAGCAAGCCCGTGGCTATAATTCCGGCGATGGCAATCAGCATTGCCAAAAATAGCTCTACAAAATTAATCTGCACCGGTAATTGAAATATCTGTTCGCCCAAAATCCAGCTGTAAATAATAGCCAAAACAATGGCTATGCTGCTGGCAATGACCCCAATAACCAAATATTCAGTGCCTATTTTTTTATATATGTCTGAGTTCGTAGCCCCGAGCAATCTAAATATGGCTGTTTCATGCTGACGAGCATACTGGCTGACCACCGCACTAGCACACAGAATTATCACGCCCACTACTATAAGAATAAAGGCCATAAAGCGAATTGCATTACCAATGCGTGACACTATTTGATCAATCACGCTAACTACCTCACGCACATCAATCATGGTTACGTTGGGCATTTGCTGAATAATCGCATTGCGCATAGCCTCTCTGTCTTCATCAGCACGGCTACGCACCGCAGAAGCAAAGGTTTGCGGGGCTTTATCTAGCAAATCAGGCGTAAAAATAAAGGTGAAATTGGCCTGCGGCAGCACCCAGTTAACATTGCGAATACTAGTAACCTCTACCGGCAGCAACACTCCCTGCACATCAAACTCAATTACATCACCTAGTTTAATATCTGTGTTTCTAGTGATCCAGTCAGCCACAGATACTCCTCTGCCCTCGATTCCAAAGTGAAACTCTCCGCCAACTATCTCTTCACCTTCCATCAAACTATCACGATAACTAACTGCATACTCACGGACTAAAACTCGGCGATTGCTCTCATCCTCTAATTTTATCTCTGATACAGGTTGGTTATTAATGCGTAACATCCGTGCCCTTACTATTGGCTGTGTTAGCATCTCTTCTGCGCTGTGAGCAGTAACAATCTCTTTGAATTTTTCGGACTGTTGCGGTTGAATATCAATAAAGAAAGCATCGGGTTGAGGCCCTTCCGTTTGCGTACTTACCTGACGCAACAATATAGATTGCGTGGCCTGTGTCGCCAATATAAAGGTTACTCCAATCCCCAACGTCGCAATAGCAACCAAGGCATGGCGATTACTACTCTTCAAGCCAACCAAAGCATGGCGAATAGCAAAGTTTTGACTGCTAGATAACTTTTGTAGCAATCTAATAAACAAACTGCCCAAGAGCATAAAGGCTCCAATAGCCACTATTATGCCCAACCACGAATAATAGAAAAAATTACCGGCCCCTAACTCCCAAAAAAACAACGCCCCGCTGCCCGCAACAAACAACACTGCTAGCGCAAAACTTTTTTTGCGGCTTGATGTAGGCACATCTATTTGCCGAAAGGCCTCTAGGGGTTTTATTTGACGTATTGTTACCAAAAAAGGTGCCATCGTCGCCCAAGTTGTTAATATTCCTAAGCTCAGCCCTTCAACTATAAGCATTAGATTGTCTCGCCAATTAAACGACACTACAAAAAAATCACGCAAAACATAAGCCAGCACCGAATGCACCATAACTCCTATGGCAATGCCAATTAAAGAGCCGACTATTGCTATCGCAGTGCTTTGTAAGGCATAAATCAAAGCCAGCTTGCGCCCTGTAATACCAAGACATTTCATCACAGCTATGCTTTGGCGTTTTTGTTGCGTATGAGCATGGATAGAGCCAAAAACTCCCAGCACACCCAAGCATAAAATACCCAGACCTATAACACGCAAATACCTCGTTAGCCCTGCCATAAATGACCTTATGCGTGGTTGCGCCTCATCATAACGGGTTACTCTGATGTCTTCTCCATCAAAAGTAGTCTCAAGATCTTCAACTGTAGCCGCTAGATCGCTGCCTCTAGGCAACTTGATAAATAACTCGTAGCGAATACGACTCAGCGGAGTTATTAAACCGCTGGCCAAGGCCGTATCTAATGAAACAATTACCGGTGGACCGATGGCCAACAAAGATGTTGGTCGTGAATCTTCCGCCAATAATAAACCGCTTAAGGTTAGCTGCTGACTACCAAAACTTAGCTCATCGCCAACCTCTAAATCTAGGCGGCTAAATAAATCTTGATTGGCAACTATTGACGCCCGGCTTTGCACTTCCGACCAAGATGTGCTCGGTTCTACACGCACTGCTCCATACATAGGATAGCTACCGTCTACGGCACGCACATCTACCAAAGCCGAGCGACCATTTTTTGTAGCCGATATATTAGTTAAAAACCTTGCTCCATAGCCTATTTCTACGCCCTGTTCACGAAGATTGCTCCAATAATCAGCATTATCTTCGTAAAAATTATTCCAGCCTGAAACCCGTACATCGGCTGAAAGTATGGTTCGTGCTTGTTGGCCAACGCTAGCATCTACATCTCTACGAAAACTCTTTACGCCAATGTATCCGGCTACGCCTAGGCTAATACTCAATACCAAAAGCAATAATCTTTTCCACGAGCCACGTAGATCACGCCAAACCATCTTTAATGCAAACATTGCCATCTCCTTACGTTCTTAGCACTTACATTCTAAACAATATTTTCGGGAATTAGACAATCTACATGCAAAAAGTAGCGATTGTTTCGGAGATGGAGCGGCAAAAGCGGAACGGGGGATGGAGCGGCAGAGGAAATCCCCGAAGGGGATTTCAGGGTGAAGCGCAGCTTCACCGCGTGGGACTGCGTCCCACGCCTCTGCCGCTCCTACCGTCCTCGTTAGCTTCCCTTCTCTATAATATCCTGCCTTGCTTACTGCTCCTACCGCCTCCCGCTGGGCTAATCTCTCTATCAATTATTTTTGTACCCTGCCAGCATTCTGGAACACTAATTTTGTACTATTCGGTGCTGTGCTGCCACAATCACTCCGTATTTCATTTTTGTTATGACTCCGTTGCGTAGTTTCTCTGCTCAATTTCTCATCTGCGCTAGCCTTTACCGAGCATATATTGCGTATTTGAATCTAGTCTATGCTTAGATCATGGCGCACTTATTTTTCATCAATTTTTGCTTATGCTGAGCTTATTAAGTCAATGATAGGTGATTAATCTAACAATAGATTAGCATTTTGTGATTTTTGTTCAGCGTTATGTTGTTAAATTCCTAGCACCTAATCTACTGTTATGACGCATTAATTTATAATGAATAAAGAATAATTAAAATTTATTGTTGACTTGTTGGCAAAGCAAATGATAGACTGCTAACAAATGGTTGATGAACACGTATATTAGTTTAGGCAACCATGTATTATGAGATAACCTTCTAACGGAGAAATACTATGAGTGGAATAATTAGAAAAACAGTAAGTAGCCCAGATATGTTTTTTGGTAGCTTTGATAATTTGTTTGATAGCTTTACCAAGGCTTCTCGTAAATATGAGGTCGGGTTTAATCCTCGGGTTGAGATAGTTGACAATAAAGATCAAATCGTAATTAAGGCCGAAGTTCCCGGCCTTAGCAGAGATGATATGTCAATTGACTTTGATGGAGACATGCTCATCCTCAAAGGTGAGAAGCGCCGTGAGCATGAACAAAAAGATGAAAACAGCTATATCAGCGAAATAAGCTATGGTAGTTTTCAGCGGAGCTTCAATCTGCCTAAAAATATTGACATGGCTAAGATCAATGCCAACTACACCGATGGCGTATTGCAAATTATTTTGCCACGCAAAGAAGACGCCAAACCGGTAAGAATCAGCATTGGTTCAACCGTAGAATCGCAAGAAAACTAATCTCTTGCCAGACTGTGCTTAGTCTTTATTGACTAGGCACAGTCTTTGTTTTGTCCGCACCTGAAAACACTCATTAAAGGGGTTTAGTTTTATGCCGATATAGTACTTGATAAGTACCTACGCAAAAGGCCATGCCTCGTCAATCATCATTATTTAATTCGCGCACAGCATTAGCGGGGCTGTTTATTGCCATATCAATATCTGGCTGTAGCAGTTATCCACTTGATGCAAACTATTCGCTAGGATTTAACGGCTACATGGAGCTTCAAAGTGAGATTAACTTTGGAGACCGCCAGCGTGAATGGGGCTTAATCTACTTCCACAGCTGGCGACAATACCTTAATGAGCAATACTTAAAGCTGTCTCACAATTATTTTATTGCTGCCGTTAAGCACTATTTTGAGATTCAAAAAGCCCTTGGCCATAGCTACCCAGACTTCTACAGCGTTGATATAAAACGCCGTGAAGCCTGTCAGCTTTTATATACGGTGCGCCGCATGGGCGAAAAATATCGTGCCAATCTACCCAGCGGCTCGGTTGAGGGTTGCCTACGACCCGTGGTTAGCCTTTATTAATGCTTTCTAAGCGATAACTGGGCTGGCCACTTACATCAACATCATTAACACTAAAGCCCTTAGCCTCTATTAGCTGGCGTAGCTCATCGGCTCGCTGATAGTTCTTACTTAAGCGATAGGCTAATCTCTGCTGGGCAAGTTCTTCAACTTCTTTAGGAATCACCACGTTTTTATTTTCTAAGCGCAGCCCCAGCAGCCTGTCAGCCAAATTAAGTAATCGGGCTTTGTCTAGGGGCTTAACATCGTTAGAGCGCAGATTAGTCCATAGCACGGCTAGGGCACGAGGTGTGTTAAGGTCATCTAATAATTCATCCATAAATAGGCCATACAATCCATGACTGGGGGCAAGTTCTTCGGTGCATTCTGGTAGCTGTCGTAGCAGACTCAGTAAGTTCTGGCGAGCATTACGAGCTTTTTTGACGCCATCTAAAGAATAATTAATAAAAGCTCTGTAATGAGCATTAAGCACAAAGTAACGAAAGTCTAACGGGTCAATGCCTTCTTCAATCAAATGTTTGAGCAAAATTGAATTGCCTTCAGATTTACCCATGCGCCCATTTTCGGCGCTTAGCACTAAATGCTCGCCGTGTAACCAATAGCGCACAAAGGGCTGTCCGGTAGCAGCTTCAGATTGGGCAATTTCATTAGTATGATGCACATGAATATGATCAGTGCCTCCAGTATGAATATCAAAACTTGCACCCAAGTACTTCATAGCCATGGCCGAGCATTCAATATGCCAGCCGGGAAAGCCCTTGCCCCATGGACTATCCCACTCCATCTGTCGCTTTACGCTGGCTTCAGAAAACTTCCACAGCGCAAAGTCTGTTACATTTAGCTTGCCACTATGAGCAACTCTAATCCCCATCTTTTGCCCTTCAGGATTAAGTCCGGCCAGCTTGCCATAATCATCAAGTTTGCTGGTATCAAAATAAATGCCGTCATCAAGACGATAGGTTAAACCTTTGGCCTCTAGTTTGTTGATGCAATCAATCTGCTCGGTTATGTGCTCGGTAGCCTTGGGCATATAGTCTGGTTTTTGGATGCCAAGCTGATTGATGTCACTCAAAAAGGCTTTTGTATAGTATTCAGCTAGCTCCCATGCCGATTTTTTATTTTCTAAGGCGGCCTGCTCAATTTTGTCTAAGCCTTCATCAGCATCAGAGGTAAGGTGGCCAACATCGGTAATATTCATAACATGCACAACATTAAAACCAATTTCTCTAAGTACACTCTTGAGAATGTCCGGAAAAACATAGCTGCGCAGATTACCAATATGAGGATAATTGTATACGGTTGGCCCACAACTATATAAGCGCACTTGCTGCGGCTTGATTGACTGGAATTCTTCTTTTTTGCGACCTAAGGTGTTAAAAAGTTTTAGCGTGTCCATAACTTATTGTGTTGTCGTCTCTACCTATTAGATTTCTGTCTACTCATCTGCCTGTCTACCTCTATCTATCTACACTATATCTATTATGACTATATATATTGTGCGATTGTGTTGGTTACGCATCATGCTGAGTTAGAGAGTTAGGGAGTTAAAGAGTTATAAAGTTAAAGAATTAGAGTGATTATTCTGGTAACCGTATGCAATCTATCAAGAATCTTTACTAATTTTGCTTAGTGGCTGGCTTTGTGCCGACTTTTGTTTAGTTTTTCTATTGTAATAGTACATCACTTCGGCAATGCTGTGCGCTATTTTTTGGCGGATATTTGAGTTCATGACTATTTTTAAGTCTTGTTGATTGTTAAGGTTGGCAATTTCTACCAAAACACTGCGATAGGCCTTGCTATAACGCAGCACCGCCGGCAGAGTTCGCTCACCATTGCGATAATAATATGGTCGCACTGGTTTACGATGCGTATTGGTTAGTCCAGTTTTCTTCATGCTCTCAATAATTAACTTAGCCAAGTCTTGACTGGCTGCGCTGGACGATCTTAAAAATGAATGGGGCAAAAACAACGTTGCCTTGGCGTATTCTTGGCGGCGCAGATAAACATTTTTATGCGGATTAAACTCAAGCAAACGCAGGCGATGGTCTGGATAGTACACCATAGAACCACGCAGGGTATGCGCCAAAGCATCACCATGAATGCTAATCATTATTATATTTTCTTGCGGCACTCCTGATTTAACCAAATCTGCCACCAAGGCATTAATCAAATAAACCCGCATGTTAACCCCTATTTCATTGCTATCAATAATATAAGGGGGGTGAACTTTAACAAACTCACGACCAAAACTACGAGCAGTAATATTTTTTACCGGACTTTTCTGCAAAGGGTCGCCAATGGTCATATAGCTAGAAATACCGTTTTGCTTCAATAACTTCTCTAGCCGAAGAGCAATATCGTAGACTACCTCATGTTCATAAATCTCAGCCTTGCCTTGCTTATAGACTGCACCGGGATCTATGCCTCCATGCCCGGGATCAATAATAACGTGCAAACCCTTAGCCGAAATTTGAGGGTTATCAGGCGCAATCTGCTGGGGCTGAGGTGCGGGCTTCACAGAAATATAGCTGCTTTCTAGCCATAGCGCCGGAAAAAGAATATCTTGCCCCGCCTGCACTCGCTTGGCACTTTTGATCTTATTAATTGCTAAAACTTCGTTGGCCATGCGGCGCAGCTCAACGGCTCGTTCACGATCAGTGAAGCGTAATAAAATTGAATACAAGGTCTCACCGCTCTTAACCTTGTACTTTGCGTAGCTTTGACCACTTTGGGCGTTGGTCAATATTTGTAGTTGAGGGTTGGTTGATGCTGGATGAAAGCCCAAACCTTCGGGAATCATGCTTAGTGGAATGTAGATTGCTGAGCCTAGTAGCAAGCGTTCTGGATTTTTTATCTTGTTGAAGTTAGCTAAATTTTGATAATTGCTTTTGGTTCCCGTGTAGGCTTCTGTAATTTGAATTAGAGTCTCTAGGGGATGCACTATGTGATGCGCTAGACCTTTTTCAGTTAATTCGTCATCGGGGTACATACTGCGCAATACCTGCCCCTGTATGTGAGGTTGCAGCGACTTAAGCGGAAAGCGCACCTTTTTACCCTTCATGATTGGGCGATTATTGTTGTAGTTTATAATGCTTTGATATTGCTCTGGATTTTTCATGACACGCCGAGCAATTTTGATATAGCCTTCATCCGGAAGCGGCTCAATGGCCACCGCAATATGACCATTAATCCAAAACCCTTCTTGAGCTTGAAGGCTCAGGGGAATCATTAGCAGCAGCAGCCCGGCTAAAATTGCGCAGCAACGCTTCAAGAGCTTTGACTGTGCCTCTATAGAGGGCGTAGCTATAGGCAGACTAACGCCCACCAAGGGAGTAACCCTTAATAATCTGGCTATGGTTATGCTGTCAAACAAGCCGAATCCTAAGCAGTACAAGCACATAAGTTGGGGAAGCTAACACCGTTATTTTTAGGTGTTTTTGCCACGCAGGGCAAAAGATTTAGACAAATTAAAACTTAGTCTAATTGAAGTAACTAACATTAATACTGATTTCATATCAATTACCCATGCAACGCAAGGCAGCCGAGGCAACTATACCCTTGCGCATTCAGGTTACATTCAAAATGAACTCGGTGCAAATGGGGTTCTATGTTTGGCCTCTACCTGTCTATAGTCCTGTTCAGATAAAGAAATTATCTTTGACCTTCAACACAGATACACCACCATAATAGCTTTGCGTGTGCTTAATCAAAGCTCCAAACCTTCAAAGATTACATCTGACCCACTATCGCATCTTAATACGCCAGCTTTTAACCGTAATCTGCAAGTATATTAATATTATAGCTGCAATGCCTGCCTCATAATACACTTTAAGCCTAGAGCTTATGCTATTGACCTTATACTAATTAAATCTAAGATAACTTTAACTTCGCCTCTACCAAGCCTCCCGACATGCGCCATGCTAGATTGAATTCTTTGCTTGAGCAAACAAGGCAGCATCTAGCCAAGGGCGGCGTCTGTATTTATATACAATACATACAAACATACAATGAATACAATCAAGTCAGATCATGCCATGGCGACTTTGCTTGGTTATCAGCAGGCCTTACAAACTTAGACTTTCAACAGCGATAATCTGTACTATATGGATTATCTATAGGTTATCTAAAGGCTATTTACAGGTTATTTATGAGCTAACTTTGGCTAAAAAACTTTAGTAGTTTTAGGTGATTAGGTATTAAACATTAGATATTAACCCCTAGAGGCTACACACTAGACAACTGACACTGCACACTTAGAACTATCTTAACTCAATGCCTTTTTTTCGTATTAATGAAGAGCTAGAAGCACAGCGCATAACCACTCTGCGTGGCGGTGATGTGCGCCACATCATCGGTTCACGGCGCATCAAGGTTGGCCAGAGCATTATTGTGCAAACTCCGGCTGGAATAAGGCATCAGGCGCAAATAACTGCTGTATCTCACAATAGTTTGCAGATTGAGCCCCAAAGCATCGTTATGCCTCCGGCATTACCTGCAGTGCGAGTGCGACTGCTGATGGCTTCAATCAAAGAGATTAAGCCCGTCATCACCAAAGCCGTTGAAATTGGTGTAGAAAGCATTGGCATTTTTGAAGCTCACTTTTCAGTAGCCCGCCGCATTGAACAAAGTAAGTTGCAGCGCATTGCCTGGGAGGCCTGCAAGCAGTGCGGTCGTCATACTCCACCCCCTTTAACCAAGTTCGCTAGTTTAGATGAAGCTCTTAGTGCAGAAGAAGACTTAGAATCGGCTTGGATGCTAGACCCCAGCGGAGAGCCACTGCTTAAAAAAAGCCCTCCGACAAAGCAAAATGTGATTATTATCGGCCCCGAGGGAGGCTTTGAGCAGCAAGAGTTAGAACAGGCTGCAAGGCTTGGCATAACTCGGATAAGCCTTGGTGAACAGCTGCTAAGAGCTGATACTGCGGCCATCGTGGCCTGCTCTTTGGTCTTGTGGGGTTAAGAGAGATTGGCTCAAACAAAATACTGCGCGACGGCTAAGTGCTAAGTCTAAGTGATTTTTATAGTATTTACAGTGTTTATAGTGTTTATAGATTATCTAATAGGTTCTTCAATAGGTATTGCACCTAAAATCGCTTTCCAAAAGCTATTCCGAAGTCTAGTGAATACTGCTCTGTGGCAATCATTTGATCAGAAACTGAAGGCAGTGATGCTACCTCTATACTCGCCATTATTGAGTTCTTAAAGCCCGCCAATAGACCTAGTAATAGTCCACCAGCCAAAGCTCGCCCCATTGTTTTAAGAATTTCTACTCCAGAATCACGCTGTGCCATAGCTGCTACGCCACCCAACAAGACGCCGGCAGCGGCTCCCCAACCAATATTTATGCCGAGATTACTGATGTCTTCTTCTAAAGCTCTTTTAATTATGATGTCTTTTTCGGCATCGCTCATGGTTTGGGTAGGTATTTCTGGAAACTCCTCAATAAATCTGCCACCATCAGAAAAGTCAAATTCGCCAAAATCAAAGTTGTCTTCAACAAAAACCTCTTCACTATTCAGTGAATCACTAAATTGAGCTACTGCGACCGCCGGCATCAAAACTAAGGCGAACACTACTATAAAAAATTTGGTTCTCATATGCTATACTTGAGGCAGAAATTGAATAGAGCCTCCAATCCCATAATTCTAGCAATTCACTATGCAAATTGCATGCCTTCACCGTATCAAATTTTGGGGGCAAGAACTCAAGTGTCGGCTGCGGTTTTGGCTTGCCTATATTTGCTATCACCTCCGTGCCGCTGAGTTTTTCTTTATATCGGGATATTTAATCATGCTCACCCATCTAGGGCGCAAATCTAAAAAGCCCCAACGTGTCAGCAGGGTACTTGATTATGGCCATAATTGGGCGATGCGGATTTTAGCGGATACTGGCTTCTCTTTTCAGACACATAATATTGAAAGAATGCCTAAAAACTGCGGTGTTATTATTGTTGCCAATCATCAGGCATCGCTTGATACCTATCTTCTGTCGTACCTGTTTAGAGCCAACATTGGCTTTTTGACCAAAAACTCCCTATTCAAGATTCCCATATTCAGCTATTATCTCAAAACGATGCAGTGTGATAGCCTTGACCGTAGCGATCACAAGGCTGCCATTAAGCTGTATCCCGAAATCAGCCGTCGCATTGCCAAAAATAAATCTCTGTATGTGATTTTTCCTGAAGGAACACGCTCTAAAACTGATGCTATGCTGCCATTTAAGGCTAGCTCATTCCGCATTGCCACCGCTCAAGGTCTGCCTATTATGCCGGTATTTATCAATGGCACTCGTGGTGTACTTGATCCTAAATCATATCAGCCCGGAGCTCTCCGCCGTGTCAGCTTGAGCTTTGGTCAGCCTATCTATAGCCACATAAACAATCAAAATATGAATCGTCAAAAATTATCTGAACAGGTAAGAACCGAGATTGAGAACCTACGACAAGACTTAGAACAATTATCTGAGGCAAGATAAAATCAACCAAAACCATTACCTGAACTTTAAGAAGCATGTTAAACTAGTAACCTGTTAATATACACCTTATGCTTGTTATGTTGCGCTTTGCTTATTGCCTATAGTCAACTATTTTTTGCTCAATAGCATTTTGAGCGGTCAAAAATAGCTAAAGGTATTGAAAGCTATTCCTTAATAAGCGATAATCGCCAGTTAGATTGTTACCTACCTAGATTTTATGATGTTTGAATATGCCATTAGCATCCTCTTAGCTACCAGTTTTGTTTCTATTGGGATTGCTTTATTTTTTTGGTTCAATGTTAAGAGCATTAATGTTTCTAAACTGTTAAGAGATAAAACTTCTCTACAACGCTTGCTTGAAGTGTCAGATGCCATTCAACAAGGAGCGAACTCGTTCTTAAAGCGTGAATACACATATATGCTCGTCTTTATTGCTGTGTCTGCCGTTGCTTTATGGGGGTTAGTTGATCTTCAACTGCATGGCTATCCATTCACGGCATTTGCCTTTATAGCCGGTGCGGCAATCTCTATGCTTGCCGGATACATCGGCATGATAGCGGCTGTGACGGGTAATTCTAGAACATCTGCCGCCGCAACTAGGTCATTGGGGTTTGCCTTTAGAGTGGCATTTAATTCTGGAGCTGTGATGGGCTTTGGATTAACCGGCCTAGCCTTGGTGGGCTTGTTGGGGACGTATTTGGTACTTGAAGCAACGATGGGTTTAGACTCTATGGTGCATATTATGGAAGCCTTGGCCGGCTTTGGCTTAGGTGGCTCATCTATTGCCCTATTTGCCCGTGTTGGTGGAGGCATATACACCAAAGCCGCCGATGTAGGCGCCGACCTTGCTGGTAAGGTGGAAGAAGATATTCCCGAAGACGACCCCCGTAATCCCGCAGTAGTGGCTGATAATGTGGGTGATAATGTTGGCGATGTCGCCGGAATGGGTGCCGACTTGTTTGGCTCTATTGCCGAGAGTGCCTGTGCGGCTTTAGTTATTGGCTCTATTTCTATGGAGCTTGTCTCTAGCCCTTGGGCATTAATGTATCCCGTTTTAATAACTTGTTTGGGCATACCGACTTCTTTGATTGGAACATTATTTGCCAGAGCCAACACCGTAAATAAAGTTGAAGTTGCCCTAAAACGTAGTTTGATTTTTTCTACACTACTTATGGGGTTAGCACTGTACATTTTAACGCCCTTAATTATTCCTGAAAGTTTTGAATTTTATGGGCAAACTTATACCAATTATGGCGTTTTATATAGTGTGCTCACCGGGTTGCTTGCTGGTGTAATTATTGGTTACGTGACTGATATTTACACCTCATATCGTCATAAACCGGTTAAAGATGTAGCTAAGGCGTCAGTAACTGGCTCGGCTACCAACATTATCAGTGGATTGGCTTTGGGCTATATAAGTTGCGTTATTCCCATCATCATTTTGGCCTTAGCCATATTTACCGCCTACTCCTTGGCTGGTATGTACGGTATTGGTGTGGCTTCATTGGGAATGCTGGGCACTATTCCTATTGGTTTAACTATAGATGCTTTTGGTCCTGTTGCCGATAATGCCGGAGGCATCGCTGAGATGAGCGGATTAGGCCCTGATGTTCGTGCTAAAACCGATGCCCTAGATGCTGCCGGTAATACCACGGCGGCTATCGGAAAGAGCTTTGCCATTGGCTCAGCCGCATTGACTTCTTTGGCTTTATTCTCGGCTTTTATGGTGCGTTCGGGCATTAACGAAATTAATATGCTTGAGCCGCATATTCTATCGTTCTTACTGATTGGGGCTTTGATGCCGTTTATCTTTTTAGCATTAACGATGAAGTCTGTGGGCAATGCCGCCTTAAAGATGGTTGAAGAAGTTCGCCGTCAGTTCCAAACCATTCCGGGATTAAGACCAAGCTATACCCTAACCAATGCTGACTTAGAAAAACTGATGCCATCGCTTTCGGCCGATAGCATCCGTCAACTTAAAAAGAGCGTCTTAAATGCAATCTTTCCCAGCGGCAAAATTTTTGTGGCCGCCTTCCGTGAAGCAGTTAGAGACTCTAAACTTAGCGACCAAGCTATTCGTGATGCGGGTAGCATTTTACCGACCGATGCCAAGCCCAATTATCACCGCTGCGTTGATATCTCAACCAAGAGCTCATTAAATGAAATGCTTTTGCCGGGCGCACAGGTAATCTTCACCCCTTTATTGGTTGGGTATTTATTTGGAGCTTCTTCTTTAGCAGCTCTGCTAATAGGGTCTTTAGTTTGTGGAGTTATTTTAGCGACAGCCTCAGCCAACTCTGGTGGTGCTTGGGATAATGCTAAAAAATATATTGAGCTTGGTAATCTTGGCGGACGAGGCTCTGAAGCCCATAAGGCTGCGGTAATCGGCGATACTGTTGGCGACCCTCTAAAAGATACTTCAGGCCCTTCGCTTAATATTTTGATTAAACTGCAGGCTATTATCAGTTTGGTTTTTGCTCCGTTCTTCCTTTAGAAGAATAACCGGTGCGCTGGTTAAACTAATTTCAGCATGAACACTAAAAATACGACTAAAACAGCTTCAAACTCTAAGTCTTCTGATGTTGTGCGCTTGTCTAAAGATAAGTTGCGCCAGATTGGCCACAAATTGCCACATTTGCAAGAAGAAATTCTTTTGCAACTGATTGAAAAACTTTATGAAATGCGCTTAGAAAGCCGAGCCATAGTGAACCAATCTATTCAAAGCGACATAAATCAAAAAGAAGACAGTAAAGATGTTGGCGACAGTGTAGACCTAGCCAGTGATGACCGTGATAAAGAATTTTCACTTTTGTTACGACAACGGCACATTGAGCGATTAAAACTTGTTGAAGAGGCTTTTCAACGAATGGACGAAGGAGAATATGGTCTTTGCCAAGGCACTGAAGAACCTATTAACCCTAACCGTCTGCTGATTATGCCGTTAACGCGCTACAGTATTGAATATCAAGAACAGCAAGAAAAGCGTTCTGGAGTTACCACTAAAAGATAATTAGAGCTGCTATTGTAGATTACTGCAAGAATTGTCCATGAAAATAAATAAGTTTTATGTTCGTTATTTATTGCTGAGCGGGGCATGCCTCATGTTTATGGGTATGGGCGATGCTACGCAGAAACCGCTAAGAGCTCCGCTGTCTGGTGAAAACTATACGGTTGAAGTGATTGATATTGATGGCAATTCATATAGGGCATCACGCTTTAGTTGTGAGGGGCAAACTTATTTTGAGGCTGAATATGGACGCACCAAAATTATTATTCCGTTCTCTAAATTAGTCTCGGTAACTTTGTTGCCCGCACAAAGCGGCTCTAAAAATAAAGTGCAGGCGCAGATTGAGCTTGATGACGGAAACGTAGTTAGCACCGTTATGAATGCGCTTTCTAGGTGCTACGGCGAGAGCGACTTTGCTTTCTATGAGATTAAAATTGAAAATATCAGGCAAGTAATTTTTTAATCCCTAACAATTTTCGGAGAGATGACCGAGTGGCTTAAGGTGCACGCCTGGAAAGCGTGTGTACTTAATCGTACCGAGGGTTCGAATCCCTCTCTCTCCGCCAAAGTTGCTGCGCTTACGAACATACTGCTATTTAAAACTGAAGGCATTATGGCGTGATGAGTATAAAACGAGGCTCTACGGCCAACGGTAGCAAACCTACGGAATTAGTACGTTAAGTATATCTTTTCATTTGGCGTTTAAGAGATGATGCTGCGCTCAAGCGTGGTGTACACTTGAAACTTTCGGATAGCGCGAATGAAGAAGGCACTCCCTAGATCTTGTTTTGATATTCAAATGGCGTTTCAGACGCTTTATAAGCATGAGTCATGATTAGGCAAGGCTCGCTACTAATGACCGGCTGCATTTATGCGGGTTTTGGTTTTTATAATTCAAAACGATCAATACATCGCCAAAAACACTTAATTTATCGGTGATATTCCATAAAGAAGGCAAAAATTAAACTACCATTATCTTGATATGAATCATTTTAATGATTGGAGTTTTGGGTAGTGCTATTTTTATACAAAAAGAGCCAGCAAAACTTGTTTCAAACAACTAAGTGCTGAATATTGCTACTGGCGAGCAGCTTTACCAACAAAATTGTGCAAGTTGCCATGGGATAAACCTGCAAGGTCAACCAAATTGGCGTTCAAAAAATGCTGATAGAGTTTTCTTGCTCCCCTCATGATGAAACAGGACACACATGGCATCATATGATGGAGTTTTATTTAATTAAACAAAACTTGGAGGCAAAGGTATAGTCAAGCTGTTGGGTTATAAAAACCCAAATAGTGGCATGCCGGCCTACGAAGACAGTCTGAGTGATGAGCAAATTATCGCAATATTAAACTATGTTAAATCAGCATGGCCGCAGAAAATACGTGATATTCACTCTGCCAGAAATACTAGGTAAGTTTTATGCCCTGAACTAAAAATTTGCTTGTTAGAGATTTATTGACTCATTAAAAATATAAGCACCAATATATTCAATGTTCCAAATACCAATTCAAATACTAACCCCTTTACGATTTGTTTATTTGGCTTCCCGTCACAAACTATACTAACAACCCTTCCAATGGCAAAACTCATAAAGATTAAAATTGCAATGACTAGTGAATATAATCTAATTTGATGCAAAAACAGCCCTAATAGGATAATTATTCCAGAACACAACATGACAGAGCTGATGCCACGCACCTCGCTTAATAAATCAACATCACTGGCTATCGTAATGCCAGAACTTTTCAAATATGTATCTATTGGCTTTATTAACCTAAAAAAGCCGACCATGGTCAATAATAGGCCAGAAAGAACTTGGACAACCAATGACAATAGTTCCATTTTTTACTACTCCTGTTACACTCTAGCGACTTAATAGCCACATATTAACTATCCTAAACAATTAATCTGAGAATACTATTTTAATGCCTTAAATACAATCGCATAAATTGATAAACGAGGTGGTTTTTTAATCAGTGTTTGCAATTGCTGCCTCTAGAAAATTAAACACTGGCAGACGCTCACATTCACATTTATTTTCCATAGTCTCTAGGCCATCTTTTTTTGATTTCCATTTTCGGAGTGTCATAATTCACATCCCTTGAAATGAAGATAGAAACTTTTCTTTATACCATTGAATTTAGCAGATCGATGCTTAGTCATTGGTGATGGAGAGGATTCGAACCCAAAGGTAGTCAACACACCGCCATTAACCTAAAACGAACTTTCATGCCTTAGAAAGGGCATATCCTTAAAACTCAGCATTTGCAGACTTTTTGCTGCTTGCAATTGACTCGCTCTCTATAAAAACACCCCGTTTGCTCTAATTTTTATCCTATATATGCATCTTTCCTGAAAAATATCGTACTTGGAAAAGCGAAGTATGGAGCTTTTAGTCATGGGAAATCAAGGGATTCGCAATTGACCAGTTCGCACCAGTCTATGCTTGTTATTGTCAGCCAGTGGGCTGACGTAGCACATTATTATCTGCACGAATGACAATGGGCTTTGTGGCAGTTCTCTTTAGACGACCAAGTAAGCTGGTCTTCCGACAAGCTAAAAGCCTGCCTGAGTTTATTAGCCAACTACTGTGTTCTACGGTCGGCATATCGTCTATATCGACTGGGACACCGCCATATTCGTTTTATCAGAATAACGAGCAGTATTTGCATCAGCTACACTACATTGGTCAGGGGGGAATATGTTCTGGAGCAGATCTGTATTGAGGATACCCCAACCAGCTCCTTTGAAGAAATTGACTATGAAATCGTACAGCCCGGTGCATCGGTTACGTTATTTGAGACTGACGTGCTGACCGCACCTGAAGTCGCAGGGCAAGAATTACTCAGCACAGGCGATGGCCGATGATTGGGTTGGAGCATTTGTGGCCAGCCCCGCACAAACCAAGTGCCGCCAAATCAGTATCGATATTGTCATGATACATGATCATGCTGCGTAGAGCCTACTACGCCAATGTACACGGGGCAAAGATGCTTTGTTCAGTGTGTCTATCATTGGGCAAGGCCATGTTGGTGCGAAACCTGAAAGACGATTTCGCACCAAAACCTTTGAACGCCACCAGCAATGATTAATTAGTTAAACTGGGCACTTACTTCATTGCTTGGAGCAGATACCTTACCTTTATCGTCTTTCGTAGTTACGACGTAATAGTAGGTTGTGCCAGTGCTCAGGGATGTATCTTCATACGTAGTGGCATTTATGGTAGTAAGTTCAGTTACACCTGAGCCCTTGATGTCTGTGATAGAGCTTTCTGAGCGATACACAGTGTAAGTGGGGCTGCTGACATTACTATTGGCATCCCAATTCAGCGTAATTTTGCCAGTACTCGCTGTTACAGTTACGACTGGCGGCGTGATGAGCGCAGCACTTACTACATTGCTTGGAGCAGATACCCTACCATTATTGTCTTTTGTAGTTACGACGTAATAGTAGGTTGTGCCATTCTGCGCAGTTGTGTCATCGTACGTAGTTGCATCTCCTATGCTATAAATAGTTACATTTGAGATGTCTGTGATAGGGCTTTCTGAGCGATACACAGTGTAAGTGGGATTACTGACATTACTATTAGCATTCCAGTTCAGCGTAATTTTGCCAGCACTCGCTGTTACAGTTACGACTGGCGGCGTGATGAGCGCAGCACTTACTTCATTGCTTGGAATAGAATTATTACCTTTATCGTCTTCCGTAATTACCACGTAATAGTAGGTTGTGCCATTGATCGCAGTTGCATCTTCATACTTAGTGGCCTTTATGGTAGTAAGTTTATTTACGCCCGAACCTTTGATGCCTATGATAGAGCTTTCTGAGCGATACACAGTGTAAGTGGGATTACTGACCTTACTATTAGCATCCCAATTCAGCGTAATTTTTTTACCAGCCACTGCTACAGTTACGACTGGCGGCGTGATGGTGCAACTTTTGCAAAGCTTGGCACTTACTTCATTGCTTGGAGCAGAAACCCTGCTGTCGCCTTCAGCAGTTACAACGTAATGGTAGGTCGTGCCAGTGTTCAGGGATGTATCTTCATACCTAGTGGCATTTATGGTAGTAAGTTTAGTTACACCTGAGTCCTTGATGTCTTTGATAGTGCTTTCTGAGCGATACACAGTGTAAGTGGGGCTCTTGACGTTACTATTGACATCCCAGTCCAGCGTAATTTTTTGAGCAAGCGCTGCTACTTTTACGATTGGCGGTGTGATAGCGCATGTTTCGCAAGGGGCATTATAAATAGTGCAGGCAAGCGTAAAGGGCCTGAAGAGTCCGTAGTTGGTTCTGTTGAAATATGTAAACGGTTCAATTGTAATAGCTACACTTTGGCCAGGTCCGAAACCGCCTCTACAAACAAAATCACCCCTTTTGTTCCAGTCCATTGCCTGTAGGCCGGTATCTCTGCTCCATACTGTAACGATGGTTGTTTTAAATTTATCCGACCACGCTGCATGATAATAATCAGGGTAGTAACTTGTTGCCTTAAATTTATTAGAATTTTGGTCGTACAGAACTTCTGTCATCCTAGCATTTGTTTGCGCTCTTATAACTGCAAGGCTTGAGCCCGAAGGAGTATCTGTATATACCTCCATATGCATGCTACTTTCATCAAGTAATGTGGCTACTTCCATGCATTCAACAAATTTATCAATGTCGGTGTTGTCTGTAACCTCGCTTTCGCACTCCCGCACGCTTTTGAATTGATAGGGAGTTTGGTTAGTAGTATTTTTTTTGTCCACGCCAAGATATCTTGGTGGAGCACCATATGTATCGGTGGCAATTCGCAATTGTTTGGCAAAATCTCTTACTATGTCTGGATTAGAAACGGTATATTTTATCAATTCATATTTAGTAGGAACTTTGCCGGTTGTATTTTTCATATACATTGCAATTGCACCTAACACCTCAGTCTGACTATTGAATGTTATATCTGTACCTGGTTTATTCTCCACATGATTAAATCCGGCAATGGTTATGTTGCCGCTTATATCTACCCCTTTGTAGGAGGTGATGGGGTTAAGAGGCTCATCCAATAGAGCATCGCCAGCAGCATTTAAATAGTGTTCATTACCAGGACTGCCTGAATAAGCGAACAGGCAGCTATTTAAATACGTATTGACATTTGTTGTAATTAACTCATAAGTAGGATAATTAAAGCCCAACTTATCAATAAGTGTTTGGGCTCCCTTATTATTTACCGTGTAGTCTGGGCTTAGCGCAGGTCCACGATAAGGAGTTAATATAAAAAGGGTTAGCCAGTAGTTACCAGCTTTCCATAAAGGAATAGCATTGCCAGATTGTTCTTGATCTTGCTTGGTAAATGTGCGCGTTTTAGTGTTGAGGTATTCATTTAGGGCATTTTGCTGGTAATAGCAGCCAGCATATTTTTTATTGGTGGGCATTCTGAGGTATATTTTTTGCTCTTCGGCTGGCGACGACAACTGAGCGTCAAGTTTCTGCTGGCTGAAAGACCATTGCGGTTCGGCGGATGGATCGGGCTTTGGATCATTAAAATACATAACCGGATATTGC
>JAXIUW010055563.1:0-14584 GCA_035591015.1 Cephalothrix simula
TTACTGCCTCAGCCGTTGCTATTTCCAAAAAAAAAGACACAAAATAACACACACGTAGGGTGCCCAGGTCCCACCCTAGGGTTTAGCATGAAGATAAATTTTTGCGCTAACAACTAAAAGATGACGGCTTACCAACCGCTCAGACGCTCCCCGAAGCTAACGCTAATCGCATTACTCGCTCGACTCATCGACACTGCCAATTCTCTACGCCCAACCATGTTTCAGGGCTGTAACTATGAAGACCACTGATGACAAAACAACATTATTCTTTCGAAGTACACCACGCTCCAAGCTAAAATTCAAGCCTCAAGCAGTGTCATATAATTATCCGCTATTTCTGAAGGCCACAAGAATAATTAAAAACAACTCTTCAGATTATAAAACTATAAGCTCGGAACTCAAATCCCTACCGCTCCACACAACTATGCAAGCCATAATCTATCATGACTCCCCAACATTACTAAACGCTTTGTTAGACGATTGGCTCAGCACAACCAAAGCTCCTTTTTTATTAGTTGAGCTCTTGAATTGTTTTCTACAAGACGCTCCAGTTGTATTAAAGACTTTGAAATATATTGAGAAGAGGTTTGGAATCAGTCAAAAGAAATCGTTAAAACTCCTGCGCCATAACGGATTATTTTATCCTAAACGATTACAATCCGCCATCACTAAATCTTATTTATCACCCAAGTCGAATTAAAACATTGCTTATAGCATTTCCATTATGACGTCAGATTGAACCTATTTATCATATTACGTTTTGTCCTTGCACACCCTGGCATACTGGCAACAATTGCTTTCGTTTTATTTACAGCACGATGTTCTCTTACGATCTTGGTCTGTTACTAAAAATATGGGTGCATCAGTTGGCAAGAGGCCTCCTAGATGAATGGGGTCGTCCCACCCACCCCGATAAAAGGGAACAATATAAACTCTTGAATACTTACAATAGATGTCGCCGCAGCGTCCGGTCTCTCCCTGAGATACCTGATGTCCCTGGCGGTTTGGCTTTGGCTTACTTTTGCTTTCCTAATGCTTACTCGTCGAATCGACCCCTACTTTCATTTTTAAAGTATAGTACCAATGATCCAGTTCTATTAACGCAAACAAATACCAAAGGAATTAAGCAATTGTACGTTACATCTCCTCTTGGCGATGACGTTGATTCTTGCACCATCAGCACTGTTACTGATCTTCATTTTAGTGGTATGGCCGCACTTTATTCTTCAAACGAGTCCAGCGATGAGTATTGCATTAGATCAGGTGCAGCTGAAGCTTCCCTTGACCGCATCATCAACTTTTTGGTTTCCAACGACCAAATTACATGTCTACATCTGGAGAATGTGGTAGACTTAGACTTTGGGTTAATTTTTGGTCATTTTTTAAATTTAAATGACGTCACTGTTATTAATGGTAATGTTACTGGTAGCTCAGAAACTCCTAACCTGGTTCCATATCACGATAGCACACCTTATGGTCAAAAACTTGTCACATTTCAGTTGAAATTCCGACGACAATCTGAAATACATCAACTCTCTATACAAGCCTTAAAAATAATTGATGCCATATTCCTGCATGCACGTCAATTATCGGGTTTCAGATTAGAATACGCAGGACTTTACAACTTTAAACATCTAACCCAGTCAACTGCAACGAACTACAAAATTAAAACTTTCCATGCGAATTCAGAAGATCCCTCCCAATTAGGACAAGTTTCCGTTCACAAGGTATGGAGGGATCACGAACATCGTTGGCGACTCAAACGTACTTCGTACCCTTCTGTGGACCTCAGTCCCACACTATAAATTAGATTTTTAGCAATTCCATCTCTGGTTTCAAGTCCACGTTATGTATATCTATATATTGTGAGCTGCCAATATAGTCTTTCTTACAACAACTCTTAGACACAAACTTTCTCGATGTTTTCAGATAATAATGAAGGCAAACTGGAATTCAACTAAAGTGCCGAAATTACAGGCACTGGCACTGATAAGAGTACTGGCGGTGTTATTTTATAATGGTAAAATCAACTTAAGTGGCTTTAACTTTGCAGACGATAGTGTTGTCAGTATTATCATGAGACGACCATTCAAAATATTTAGAAATAGGGTGCGTGGCATCACAGCAGAAATCAACTCACATAGGCAAATTTTGATAATTAGCTGGCTATTTCCTCATTTAAAGGAACTGAAAATTAGCGGGCAAAGGTTCGACTTACCTATTATTGATTTGGCGGATACATTGAGTTGCTCCGGTTCACGACTTACATTTGAGCTAACATATTTAGATATAGCCGATCACGCAATACTCGGAAAAAGCGTTGGCATCATACGCGATTTCCTTTTGTTCTTCAGTAACCTGAAAAGATTAATTACAGCAGACAGATTTTTAGTCGGCGAGGTGGTAATGTCCTATGCGGTACCTTTCAACCCATACTTTGAGTGCAATTTAACTCATCTGGCCGTTCGCCATTGGACACCAGGCGCTGCAGCGGACTTGCCATACTTAACACCGGAATTGATGGAGCTCGAAACCTGCCACCCAATACTTGAAATTGGAATTTTTGCTAAACTACAACGGCTAATTTTGACTTCGATCGACAAACCACTACGACAAGTCGAATGTGCATCCTTCGTCGCAGGTGTTTCATTTCCGTCTACCTTGACCTATATAAAAATGGAAAAAGTCAATGGATTGAACTTGAATTGGATACTAAGTACTTGCCCTCGTTTGGAGACCTTGGTGATCAATTTGGTAGATCATAATCCCCCTGACTGGTTGTTTTTTAATACACCAGAACATGGCCACAAACTCCGGGAGCTAAGGATTCAAGCAACTACTTTTGTCCCATTCAAAGACATGGATGTTGTTCGGGACGAGATATTAGAAGTTTACCCTCGCCTCTCCTCTTTACAACTGGCGGTGTTTGTAAATTTTCAGTTTTCAATTCGCTATCTACTAAACCAAAATGTACGGCCAACAACACTGTCCTGTCTGGTTTTGGCTGCCAATAATATTGATGACAGTGGAGCTGACGGTGTTCTCGTCTGCGAAGCAAGAAGAACAGCTGCGGCCCTGCCTACTATTGATTCCCTCACTTTGGAGGAAGAAGTGGTAGTGCAGGAAGCAAGGAAAATTAAAGCCGAAGATGATGGTATAAGTATGGTCGCACGGGGATCTTCAAAAGATGACAGCGCCAGTGATTCTTCAGATACCTCAATTGCAGTTCCACCTCAAGTGATAGACACATCCAATGTGTATAATGTGGCTCCTTGGGATACCTTTGTCGATGATTGGGGCAAATTACCTTCACCCCCAACAGCGCCGGCATCTGATGGCACAAATTTTCAGGTCGACTGGCTGATCCCTCAACCGGGTTTCAATACCATTGAACGCCACCTCCCACAGTTTAATTTTGAGGAATGGGCATTAGAGTAGAAACATCGGAATCTACAGTCATCCTTCAATCTCACTTATGGATGCATCCAAACTTGGGCACCCAAAATACTTATAATCCTTTTCAAATTATTTCTCCTTACGTCAAAACAAAACAAAATAATGCACAAAGAAATATACAGTCCGTGTAAGACATCTCCTCATTATTTCTTTCAGATACACAATTCCGTTTCACATTTGTATTTTATGTCGTACAACAACTCACTGATCGAACCTAGTTTACTGCCATCTCCAATCCAGAATAACAGTTTAACTCCTAGAAGAGTTCATTTCAGGGATAGTGAACTTGATCTTGACCCAGAAGTCCAAAATTCATTGATTAAGCCTCAAGCAAACCCTGACTCTCATTCATTAGAATTATTTGCACCACTTGAATCGTCACCCAACTATACATCTTCAAGATATCCATCTTCATCGTTAAGCTTTGGCATAAGTGATTCCGTTCAATCACATGACCTTCATCTCCACTCACCTGACGACAACCTTATTGATAGTAACCCATTGACACCACCCTGGAACGGCGTTTCACCAACCACAAATACTTCTACTGATACAAAGCCATTTGTTAACCCTTATAACGATCTTGATTACTTCATCGAACAGTGTAAACTTATGCACAGACCAATTACTTCTTGGGCTTCATACAAAAAAGAAACTTCTACATTGCCACCACCTGACGAAACTCCTATCGATCAATCAAACATGGGCATGGGCTTGGATGAGGACAGATCTGAGCATGCAGCTACCGACCACCCTCCAAGTCGCTCAATCCAGCTTTTGGCACGAGCAGCCTTCGCCGGGGGTTTGCGTCCTGAAAAATTCAAAGGAACATCCAAGTCACGACCTTATAGAACCTTCATGCGTGAATTTGAGGCCTATACTTCCGCTGCTGGTTATTCAAACGACGATAAGTTAGCTGAATTCTGCCTTTACTTATCTGGAGGACCTCAATCCTTTTTTTGGTCCATACCACCTGAAGATCGCGACACCTTCGATAAAATAAAAGAGTTATTTAACAAAAAATATGATAGCACAGATGATCGTTTTATCTTGGAACAAGAACTACAGGATAGACGCCAAAAAAGCGACGAATCTGTAGATAAGTTTTTAGATGATGTCATGCAAATGTGTTCCCGATTAGGCAAAAAGCAGGATGAACATCTTTCAATCTTGTTACGTGGTTTTAACCCAGAAGTCAAGCAGTATGTTCTCCTTAAAAGACCTAAATCAGTACAGGAGTGTGAATCCGAAGCCCGACTGGCTGAACGTATCATACAGATGAAAAAAGCTGACAATAAAGATGTTGCAATTGCCTCCGTTTTGGCTGAAAAGATAGACCAAAAAATGGAAGATTTGGCAGACAGAATGGCTAAACTTGCACAGGTACGATCAGACGATCCTGTGATAGCTGCATTTACAGACCAATCTGGAAGCAATACATCTACTGATCCAAGACCTATTTGCCAGCTCTGCAATAAAGAGGGCCACTACGCACTTCAGTGTAGACAGCAGTCAAGACCCTATTTGCCATTTAATAACCAATCCTGTTTCAACTGTGGTTTACCAGGGCATACCGCTAATCAATGTTGGAGACGTAATCAGATGCAATACCAACAGCGACCTCCTTCATTTAATAATATGCAAATGCAACCTAGACCATGGAGACCAGATCAAGAAATGGGCACAAATTTCCGACAAACTTTTAACAGGGCAAACAACAGAAATTGGCAACAAAATTCCAATGACCAACGTATTGATACAGGACGACATGATTATAGAGGTCGTCAACAATCCAGACGTCCCAGGACACAGTCCTTGGATAGACGTGATTCTTTTGCATCCTTCAGACCAAATGGACCTAGAAGAGTGAGATTTTCGGGAAACGGCCCAGCAATTCATTAGAGTTGCCCAATGATGAATTGCTGCCACTAGGTGGGCAGACAGTACGATTAGCACCATTACATATCTCCGAAAATAATTCACATTATAATGGATTTCTTTATATTCTACTTCTTTTTTATCAGATTTTCATGTCCCTTGTTACAGTTGCAAGTATTTTTCTGCATACGTGGTTATCACGGTTTTTACAGTTGTTGAATCAAACCATCCAAAACAAAGTTCCTGTTAGAAGCCTACACACTGAGCTTTTGCAGCACACACCCACTGTCCTACCATACTGGGAGAACACTACAAAAATTCGCATCGGAAATACAACCACTACAGCATTACTGGATAGTGGAGCAAGTGTAAATGTCATTTCTGAGTCATTGTTTAAGAAAAGCTCACAGTTTCAGAAAAAGAGGTTGCGACCATCTAAACTCAATGCCACAGGGGTAGCTGGAAATTTAAGCAAAATTGCCGGTGAAACTGATATGGAATTTTACATTGACAAACAACACTTCAAGGTTCCAGTATTGGTTATGCCACACGCTGTTTATGATGTCATCTTGGGAACTCCATTTTTGGCTGATTATGATGTCCATTTCAATTTTCCAAACAAGCAGTTTACAATCGGCACATCAAAGACTTCTTTTCCATTAGGTGTACTCAAGACTAGGCCTAAAATTCCGATAACACTCAGAAAGACTATCAAAATACCAGCTCAAACTCAGTTACAGTTTAATGGGAAAATTCCCTACGCGCTCCCTCAAGATACAACTGGATATCTGGAACCAGAGTTGAAGACTGTTAAGAAATCTCATATATCAGCAATGCATCTATTGGCAGAATCAAGTCAAAATTCAGTCCCAGTCATCATACAGAATACTCATGACTACCCTATTAAACTCTATAAAGGTACGACAATAGCTACCTTTTGGCCTGTAACAGCAGATGAACTAGTTGAAGACATCTCACCAGAAGATAATGCTCATGTCAACTTCGTTAAGACGACACCTGAAAAACCTACTGTCAGTTTGGAGAAAAGTGACTTGTCTGCTAAACAAAAAGAACAGTTAGAAAACTTAATGATGGAATTCAGCGATATTTTTGCAAATACGCCTGAACAGCTAACCCGTACAAATGCAATCATCCATGACATTGATACAGGAGACGAAACTCCAGTCCAATCGAAACCATATAGAACAAGTCCACCAGTCCGAAGAGAAATCGAAGCACAGGTTCAGTCAATGCTTCAAAGAGGTATTATAGTACCATCAAACAGTCAATGGGCTTCTCCCTGCATACTAGTGAAGAAAGCAGATGGAAGCATGAGGCTGTGTGTAGACATGAGACGCTTAAATTCAAAAATCAAAGGTGGTAAATTGCTTACACCCTTACCACGTATCTCCGACCTTCTAGATACGGTTGGAGCAGCGAAACCTCGGTTCTTCTCGTTACTTGACCTTCACAGTGGGTTTCACCAAATCACTCTAACAAAAAGAGCACAAGAAAAGACTGCATTTATTACGGAGTCAGGCCATTATCAGTTTTTGGTCATGCCTTTCGGTCTCCTAACAGCACCTTCTGCGTTTCACCGTGGTATGACAGATATCTTCAAAGATTATATTGGTAAATTTCTGATAGTTTATTTAGATGACCTAACAATATTTTCAAGAACCTGGGATGAACATTTACATCACATCCGGTTAATTTTCCAACGCTTAAGAGCAGTATGCCTGAAGCTAAAGCCAGTCAAATGTCATTTTGGAGAAGAACAATTGAAATGCCTAGGACACATCCTCACGAAAGAAGGTTTAAAACCAGACCCTCAAAAGATTTCGGCTGTAGAGAATTTTCCAATTCCTAAAAATCTTAAACAACTACGGGGATTCTTGGGCTTATCATCATATTATAGGAAGTTTATCAAAAACTACAGTCAAAAAGCTCATCCACTGAATAAGCTTTTGAAAAAGAACGAAAAGTTTTTATGGTCGAACGATTGCCAGGAAGCTTTCGAATGCCTTAAAGATGCCCTAATAAAGCCTCCAATTTTAGCTTTTGCTGACGAATCCCTACCGTACGTCATCCATTGCGACAGTTCGATCACAGGTATTGGTTATGTCTTGTCCCAAATTCAAAATGAGCTGGAAAGAGTCATAGCTTATGGAGCAAGAGCACTCCTACCAGCAGAACGCAATTATAGCATCAGCCAACTGGAAATGCTCGCTATGGTATCTGCTTTGAAACATTTTCATCATTACATTTATGGAGCTAAAATAACAATATATACTGACCATATAGCACTTAAATGGCTTATCAATATTAAGCCACAGGATGCTGCAAACAGCAGGCTAGCCCGGTGGGCCATGTATGTTGCATCTTATAATGTTGAAGTGATATACCGCACTGGGAAGTCAAACAGCAATTGCGATGCTCTGAGTAGAATACCCTACCCTACAGTACAAGCATTGGTAGCCTCGACAAATGGATACACAAATGATGAACACATCGATTTAACAGTTTTGAAGGATGAAAATTATATAAAAACCTTACAAGAAACCGACCCATATTTGCGGTATTTTGTCGAATACTTCAGATCTGGAATCATTCCAAGAGCCGATAAGGAAGCCAGGCGCATCATCCTTCAGTCCAACGATTACTACTTGAACGTAAATGGTTTACTTTACTACTTGCGATATGCTAAAACAGCCGACAAAACACTCTATCATTGTTTAGCAGTACCTCAACGTCTTAAGTCTACGGTATTATACTTAGTGCACAATACTCCTTTAGGAGCCCACAACGGCATAGTAAGGTCTTATGGCATTCTTGTGCAGAAATATTATTGGTTTGGAATGTATCAAGATTTGGCCTCATGGATCGCTAGTTGTGAATTATGCACTCAAAGAAAGGTGATAAATAACCGACACCCAGCACCGTTAAACCCAGTGCCAGTTTCCAGCCCATTTGAACAGATTGCAATGGACGTTCTTGGACCTTTCACAGTTACGAAAAATAACAACAAATATATTATCTTATTTGTTGATTATATGACAAGATATGTAACGGGAGCAGCAGTGGAATCAGTAACTTCAGCAAGTGTTGCAAGAGTCTTATTTAATGAAATAATAACTCGCCATGGAGTTCCAGAAAAAATCATATCTGACCAAGGAACCAACTTCACTTCTGGTTTGATGAAACAAGTCGCTTCGCTTTGTGGTATTAACCTTTCATTTATCAGCAGTTATCATCAATCATCAAATGGTCTTTGTGAGCGACAAAACCAATTTATAGTGCAAGGGATGTCCCTATTTGCAAATGCAAACCAGCTTGATTGGGACGAATTTTTAAGACCAGTCCTTTTCAGTCACATTATTGCACCATCTGATGCTACTGGTCTATCCCCGTTTTTGACGTTATATGGAAGGTTGCCAAGATTACCTGTTGACTTACTTACTAACCAGCCACTTAGTATACCAAAGAATCCAAAAACGAACCTCGCTGAAACAGTTAAAAGATTAGAAATCCTTCAATCAGTTGCTAAAGAAAACATTGAAAGAGCCCAAAAGAAAATGAAAGAAAGGTTCGATAAAAACGCTAAAGAACCATCTTTTGCTATTGGTGATATTGTGTACGTATATACGCCGCGGTCTAAACTTGGTCTTAGTAAGAAACTACTTTTCCCTTATGTTGGTCCATATTACATAGTGGAACAGGTTTCTAATGTCAATTTCCGCTTGCGAACAATGACAAACAAACCTGTATCAACAGTAGTCCATGCCAACAGGTTAAAATTGAAGGTACCCCATGATGTAAGACCTTTCAAACCTCCCGTCTATATACCAGCTGATTCGGATGACCTGCTTGAGTCTGAAATACCTGACGACAATTTTGAAATCATCGCAAAACCAGCAATCACAGAACGGTCATCTACTGAGAATATAATTAAACGTCACAGAAACACCAACGTAAAACCTAAACCTCATGAAGTTAGTAAGAGTCAGAAAAACCAAAGACCTACTCATGGCAATCCGAGCGAATTATACCCTGATGACGATGAAGGAAAAGACGTCTTGGATGAAATACAGCCAATCCAAACTGATGATAGCATATTTACAGTAGAAAAACTCTTAAAATCAAGAAAACGGGGAAACAAGCAAACAGAATACCTTGTAAAGTGGGAAAATCCCAATATGAAGCCTTCTTGGGAAACGTCTAGAAATATCCTTGACAAAGACCTTATAACAGACTTTTGGGCTAACCATTAAACTATATATACTCTCTATTTTAGGTTGACATGTATCCATCTACTAGGTGTATGGTGTTTTTGTTGATTATATATTCTCTAAGACTGTATAGTATTTTGAGCTCAGCACCCAAAACTTTAGGATCAGTTATTGACGACGTCATAGAACGGGAAAGATGGGGTATTGTCTTTCAAAAGATAGCGAGCGTTGATAATGGACATTCAGCCTGGAACCATATCTTCAGAATAGATTTGCCACAAATTCCATCAGAGAAAAGACGACAACCACAAGATCAGTGTAAATTAAATGAACACTGCTTAACGTTCTATAGAGCAGCATCAGCCCTCGTTCATCAAAGGAAGGCCTCTATTAAAACGATTCGAGATTCCATAAAAATGATAAAGCATATAATTCCACACCGTGAAGATGTCCAAGAAATGCGAAGAAAACGAGGAGCTTTGAATTTTATGGGGGATCTTCACAACGCGTTGTATGGAACAGCAACACAGAAAGATGTCGATATACTCTTCAGTGCGTTCAGACACATGGAAAAATTTGCAAATTTAACAGCTCATGAAATTATAAGAATATCCAAACAAATGTCGTCATTCATGAACAAAACAGACAATCGTATCAGTAACGCTGTTTATATGATCGAAAAGAATAAGGCAGCAGTAAATGGTTTGTACAATTACATGGATAGGTGGTCAGGTTCCATAGAAGATACCATCACCATTATGGCAAATCTCTTGCGCAACTTTGCCATACAACAAGAAACTCTAGATAAAATTGAGAAAATTACGGAAAAATGGCTAGACGGTACTCGAACACTACTCGATGGATTTTTGCCGATGGCACTCGTTCCACCTGAAACTCTCCAAACAGCATTAAAAGCTATTGACAAAATAATACGCAGGGAACACCCAGGATTCGCTATTCAGTACACAAATGTTGGACACTACTATCAAGTACAGAATATTGTTTATGCCAGATCATATAACTCAATTTATATTACTATTAAAGTCCCGCTTAGGAGCAAAGCATCCCATTTCGACCTTTACTCCATCTTGGGAGTGCCAGTTCCTTTAAATGCCAGCACACAAAATGCTACAAAAATCGTAAATTTGCCACCCTATTTCGGTATCACTATAGATGCTAGATATTATACTGAAGTCGACAGTAGAACCTACTCTACTTGCACAGGCGGAGCCTTTAAAGTTTGTAAGAAGACACTATCCATGCGTGATCGCTCAAAATTAACATGTGCTGCAGCTTTGTTTTTTGACTCTTCGATAGATGTTATGCACCTTTGCCAAGTTAGATATCAACCAAATGGAATCTTCGAAGGTGCCATCGAGCTGACACCTGGCCGTTTCTTGGCTAGCGGAACATCTCGTGCATGGTCATTGACATGTCAAAAACCGAAACCACAAAATGTTATCATACCAGGATGCTATTTTTGCATCATTAAGCTACCATGCGGATGTTCACTTCAGGCAACTACATTTATTATTCCTGCACGAATAAATGATTGTTTAAAGGTACAGAACAATTACCCTACCTACCTCAAAACAGATAATCTAGCAGCATTAAGTGCAGTTTTTGATGACAAGGATTTCGCTACGTTACGAGGCAGCTCTTCTACGGCTAATTTATCCAAAGTGCCAGCACTTCCAGACCTAAAATTATACTATGGCGATTGGTCAAGAGTTGTAGAAGCTGAACAAGAATTTTCAATTGATTTCAAAAAAATGATAGAAGACTCAAACCGGGATTCAGCACTGTATGCAAAAAGAGCAGATCGACTCTTAATAGAATCAACGAAATTCGTAGTTTCAAATAAGACCTTTGACGGCCTTGGTGACCTCGGAGCAGAAATCAACAAGTTCTGGGAAGAATTGGGTCTCGGTAGTTGGGCAAAGGACCTTTTTTCATGGATTATACCCTCTACAGCGACGATCGCATTAGTATTAGGAGTCGTAAACCTAATTTTCAACATTCTACTTTGCTGTAATGCAGCAGGCATCAGAAAAGGAATGCCCTTAGCTGTAATGTCAGTATCTGAACTTGCAGATTCTTTGCCTACTCCAGCTATAACCTTGACAAGGAACAATACTATTACTGAGATTTCTAAATTGACGAACTGGTTCACACCAATAACAGACTGGTGGAATATGATTCAAAAAGAAATTACGCTTGATAGAATACTTTTAGGGGTACTGCTTGTACTCCATTTCATATTGGTGATACGTTATATTGTCTGCGATTTATCAAAACTATGTCGTCGATGTTTCCTGTCTAGATGCAAAGTAACGACAATTGAAATCGCTCTAAGATCAGCTAAGTCTTGTGTCTTTGTGAAATTACTCGACCTAACAGCCTGTGCTGATTCCATCGATATCGAAACCTTAGAGAAACCTACATCTGTCACCGCTCATACTGCATTCTTTAGCTCACAGATATATATAACGTGGCCACGAAAACGAAACTATATTGTCGTTGAAAATGAACATGTAAATCTACCAACCGTCTTAAACGTTAATAGAGCTCTCGCTAAAAAGGTCGAGAAAATTGTCAAAAACGAATTTCAAGCAACACTCTACTTCCGACACAACAATATTTATATGAAGACACCATTTTTGGAGACAAGAAATGCCAAAGCCAAAACCACTTTTGAAATTGCTGTTGTTCAGCCAAAGCCTAATAAACACCAAACGCAAAACCCTCCAGCACCACCAAGACGGGTTCTAAGAGATCCGTTCGAAGAAAATCATGCAGCAATTTATCCACTATTGAGTGAAGAAAAATTTTAGACAAAGACTAGCTGGAAACTCATTTACATTTTTGCATCTGTCCCAACCGCTACTCAGCCTAGAGAGGACCCTTTTTTGGCAACAGTGTGTGCTGCACAGAGATGTTGCTGCCACCCTCAGCTGCATCTCTCAATACATCACATCGTGAATCAATGACATTGTGTATGCAACACAAGGGTGATGTTGTTTCAGCGCCATTGATTCAGCGAGCTGTCATTTTAAAGTTCTTAACTACCACCCCAGTAACATACGGCATCGAGGCACAATGAACCGCACAGTCTTTGATAGCCTCATGTAGGTTAGGATTTTCGGCATACTTTTAACAATTTTATATTCGATTAAAAGAGCACACCTAGAGGCCGTATCACTTATTGGTTTGCGGTTATTGATATTAATTAAATAAAGTATTGAGTAAATATAGATTGATAAGATAAGTAATATTATAATTTTTACATGCATGCATTAACCCTGCAAATTTTAATAAATAGTTGGATTTGATATATTAGTTTAAAGTAAAATTTTATTTAAGCCAAAATTCTTTAAATATAATGTGCTCACATTTATGTATATACAAATAGCAGGGTTCTGAATTCGTCCCATGGTAGTCTAGGTCGAGGGGTCTCAAAATTGACCTACGAAAGTTTTATTATGATTTCTCTTTGTCGAAGGGACGTCTTCAATTAGAATCATTCCTAATTCAGGCCATTAATAGTAATCCTAAATTAGCAAAATAAAATTAATACTTAATTGCCTTCTGACAGAGAGGCAAAGCTTATGGTTGTTATAAATGAGTTCTAGTATGTATATATATATATATAGACATCGAAAATTGTCAAAAACATTAAAGAATATTTACTTGCTTTATTAAATGCTTGTGATTATTGGAAAAACTATAAGTTTGTAAAGTAACGAACATTTTATCAGGTTGTTGTAATTCCTTCTAATTTAAAAACTTACATTTTATCGTCAAAACAGACAGACGAAAATCACTTTTTCATAATATTAGAGTTTATTGCTAAGTTATTAAATCGTATTAGTGACAAATTTAAAAGTAAGATTGTTTCCTTTATTAGTTCGAATTTTAATTGAGTTAAGGTCATGGCATATACCTTGAATAATACCTATCATTTTCTGTTACTTTAAAAAGTAATATATATTCCATTAAAATATTTCAGGTTCAATGTTTGAACTTAATAAAGTTTTCTTTATTTTCTATTTCTAGACAGAAGACTTAAAATGGCCAATAACCTCGTATTAGTAATTGGCGATTCCAACACTAAGAGAATTGCAAAATTTATGCAAAGCAACGATATCGGGCAATATTACAACTCAACCTTGCCACTATTTGTTCAAGGTTTTAGCGGTCTGACGACTTCACATTTGAATACGGGAAATCACAAGTTAACAAGATTGGTTGTACACACGATTCGCCGTATTAAGCCTAAATACGTTATTTTAGCCATAGGCTCAAATGATCTGTGCAACAAGACAGTTAAGCCACTATCAATTGTCAATAATTTGACTGAATTTGCATTATTACTTATTAGACTCTATAGCCCCCACGTAGTAATTATTGCCCCAGTAATTAATAGATGCCATCTTAATTCGTACCCAAACTATACGAGCACAATGACACTCTTCGAATACTCCGACAGAGTGCAAGAGTTTAATAATCTTTTACATGCTAGGTTTGTCGCAAATTTTAAATTTTGGCCGTTTATTCATCATAAACCGCTAACATATCCATTTTTAGATCCTGAACTTTTTGAAAAAGATGGCGTTCACCTGAATAATAAGGGAACCAAGAAGTTTTTGCTCTTTATAATTTCGATTATTCATGAATTAAATCCTTAAGGATATTAATTTAACTTATTAATTTATTACTTATTTGTTCTTCTTCCATTAGGGAAGAGGAATCGTTTTTTTTAGAAAAATAAGAACTGATAATTCTAATGAGTGTTGCCAATATATAGCTATAAAAATGCAGTTATTATTATATATTTAATCAATTTTGGGTAGTAATCTTACAGCCACATTACCAACGGAGTTGAGTTTAATGACCATGTGAACTAAGAACACTCAGTTCGAACTTTTAAAGAACACTTGGATTCAAAAAAATAAATGAACGATTTTTGTGCAACTGGAAAAATGTTAATAATCAAAATTTAGTGAAAAGACAAACTTTTT
>JAXIUW010056674.1:0-12933 GCA_035591015.1 Cephalothrix simula
CATACTCTTTCGATTTCCGCAAAAACTGGCCATGATATATTTTGAAAACCTTGTCCCTTGCTTAGACGAACCGTGGATTGCGACTAATCGATGTACGTGTAGCTGTACATCTACAAGTCGCGAATCGCGATTTGCTTATCTGCGGGGAACATGATTCACGTAGTTATGTGTCCGCATGTCGATTATCTGTAAGTTTTAAAATTTGTCTGTATACATGCTCAAGTCCCGAATCGCCTATCCACATTATAGGGAATACACAATTCATTCGTGCATGGTCGTACATGCGGCTTGCGTAATTGCAGGTTGCGAATCGTGTATCACACATACACTTGAGTTGAGCTTACCTGAGTTGATCATATTGTGTGTTTATTGTAATTATTGTTCTTAGATATACTTAGTATCAGTAGGTTTTTTGTATGTTTATTTTATTTGGTTTTTACTCCTCGCTTTTGAGAAAGGCAATTTGAAATTTTGTGATCCCCTCCTGCCTGGACCTTATTCAACTAAAACCATTATTTAGGAAAAACACTTTATTTATAAACTTGTTTGAGTTTTAGGTTTATTTCATAATAGATTTAATCTGAATTTATAAATATATAATCTCTTTCACATATATTATTTTACAAATATTTACATTATGTACAAGGTAGCACATAAACTTTTATATTTTATTTACAAAATTAATATTAAGTACTAACCATTATTATTATGTCATTAATAACAACTAACTATCATAATAAACTATTAAATAACTAATTGCGATATCACATTCACATCATATCAGTTTTGTCATCGATTTTTGGATCTACCTCCCTCTCTTAAGAGCATTTCTGGTCATATTTAAGCAAAAAACTACAGTTTCGTCCGTTAGTAAGCATATACACCTATTTATGAAACATTATTTGGTAGATTAGATACTTAGTCTTAAGTTACATTTAATTTGTATTTAAAAAATTACTATTGAAAAAAGATTACTATTGAAACAATAGAAAATTATGATTCAGGATAAGTGACAATATTACACTATTTTATCAAAAATCCGGAATTATTAGATTAATAATCAAAAAATAAATAAAAACAATGTGGTTGTAATATAAAATCGTAAACATTGCTTTCAGATATTGGTTCATACTTATTATTATTCTTCACTTACTCTCGAAAAAGAAAGTAAAAAAATACCTTTCAAAATTTTTTTCAACAAATACCATGAAATGCAAATTGAATTGAGCCATAGCACATGAGCACATATAAGTACATATAAGAAAATAGCACCAGAATTTTGTTGACAGTCTAAATGCAATTAACTATCATTCGTTGAAGGAGGCATCCGTTCTAGTCATTGGACTGAGACTGGCTTTGACGGAGCAAACAAGGGTGTCCGAATGTCCGTTGTTGGCAGGAATGGAAGAGAATGTGAGTGAGACACTGGCGATAACGCGGGTGTTAGTCCTGATGAAAGAATTGGCCGTTGTAAATATCCTGGAAACTGGAAATGATTTAAATGATGACTTGATGGATTTAGAAGTGGACTTAAGCTGCTCCAGAAACTTAAGGGAAATGGAGCTACCAAAGGACTAGTTGGAAGAAACACTGGAGTAGGTACTGAGGTGTATGGCACCTTAAAACTAGGGCTGATACCATGTAGACTGTCCATAGAATGTGCTGTTGTGGGAGGTGTAATGAGGTTCTCAATGTGAAGTGGATAAGGTCGTCTTCTGTGTGCAGCAGTTGTAGAAAAAGACGAAAGTGATGGTTCAGATAATACTCTTTGTGAAGGAGATAGTCGAGCTGGTGATGGTGACCTAGCACGTTCACGTTTCAAACCACGGCTACTTCCCTCGGATGATGGCCTGTTTTGTGGAGATAGATCCTTTGGTCGATCCTGTGGGCTTGGAGGACGAAGAGCGAGATGTCCTGGGAAAGGTCTCCATGGTTCTGGCGGTGAAAGTGAGGCGCTGAGACGGGCATCAAATGGTGAGTAATGCGATGGAACATAAGATGGTGTTTTAAAGGCCGTTTGACTGGTTAACGATTCCATTTTGACTTTAAAAGGAACTTTACTTTCAGTTTTTGTAACTTCCGGAAATGAAACGAATTTGTAAACAAATTTTTGTCCCATCACTTTTTTGATGATGTTCTTGTCATAGTAATATCTCAGAGCTCGGCTAAGTTTGTCATAGTTCATATTATGCTTATTCTTTCGAAGGCCCCATAGGCGAGCGACTTCTTCGGCGTTGATTAACTTGAATTCACCCTCATTATTGGTCCATTGGATGATGTCTCTGTGCTGGTTGCTTATCAATAACTCAAGTAGGAACTGCCACAAGGTGATGTTAGAGTCCATTGGACCTGAAAGATACAATTAAACATTTCATAAGTATTTTAATAAAAAAAATCAATGATTCAAATTATATGCATGTATATTATTTTTCTTGCTATTTATTTGAGTTTTTTCTGTAGTTTAGTTTAGTTTAGCTAACCTTTAACCTTTAGCTACCCGTACTCTCCTTTCTAATTTTTTGCGTAATTTTTTGGGTAAATACAGATACCTATCGTTAAAATAGATACATTAATCTGCATTAATCTTATAGAAGAACTTTGCTTTATGGTATTAAGAATAGCTTACTGAAGCTATTCAGAATAGCTATTCTTAATACCATACTGCGGCGGATCTTGGGTGCCGCAGTGAAGCAGTGTGCGACACTAATTGTGCATCGATCTTAAGTGTGCGAAATTATTATTTTATTTTACCATGATGTTTTGTGCATTTTTCATAAATAAAATTGTGTATTTCCTATTATTCTGCACAATAGAATTGTGCAATTTTATGAGCATCCGTTACGTGCACCCTGGACTTGCTGAATTACACCAAAAAGTAAATTTTTCGCTTTCTTCAAACTATCCAAGTAACACTCAGAATATTTGTCATCTAGATGATAATTTTTATACTTTCCTAATTCTTGTCCCTTATTTTCTTTTTTTCATTCCTGATTTATAGTATTACTAGGTCATAATAGTCTGCTTTAAAATACTTTTATCGTTTTTTGAGGTTTTTTTGCTTACCTATCGGCGCAAGTGGCAAAAAGCGATCATAAAATGCTCCCATTAAATGCATTTCGATTTTCCAATTAGTATCCAGCTTTATAAACTTTTAAATTTCCCACAATTAGTTATCCTAAATTATCCTCTTAGATAAGTTGTCTTCGTTAAGACAGTGACTCTAATCAAAGACAGTAACAAGTTTATCAGTGATAACGTAGCAATCTTCGCGATAAATAAAAGTTATCTCTCCGCAAAGTGCTTTTTATAGATATATGTGAGCTCGTCATATAATTATGATAAAGATATGGCACGCGCCAAGTTGGTCCAGTGACTTCCAAGTTTGATTAATCTTCTTAAATCCGATTCAAACAAGCATAATAAAGTGGACGGTAATGTCCAGTTAGTTAGCGACTCACTTTTAATGCTCTTAAATTTTAACGGTTTATCTGCTTATCAAATGCCAAAATAATGGTCATTATGACATAATAATTCACTGATGATGTCTGAAATTATCTCTCTAATCTCTATTTTATCAAAAATATCCTTTACTGGTTTTAAATTTATGTTGTTCAAAATGCTTTGTTTTAAATATTCCGCGATTATAAAGTTTTGAATTTATTTTTGAAAAACCATCATTCATTTAAACTTCAATCCATGAATTTTTATCTTTAAACGCAAAATAATGTTTTTCTCAGTATTACAATTTAAGTATTTTATCTTTTTTGGTTGTGCTAAGAATTCATACCAAAAATGTAGAACAAAACTGACATAGACTATCCGTCCCCATCGGGCTCTGCTAATCCGTTACGTCCCCTAAATAATCTTGATTAGAAAATTTGTCATTTCGAGCCTTGGTTATATATGGCCTATATGGCCTATATAGTAAATGATGGAAGGTATGCGGTGTATTTTTCTTGTCAAAATAAATCACGTTTCAAATAATGGTCAGAAATAAAAAAATACAATTTTTCTATTGGATGATTGAGTAAGGTGCAATAAAACTTCGTTGCATGCGATGAAGTTAAATTGCATGCAATTTAGCTAAATTGCATGCAACAAATCTAGGTTTTCGACCATATTTGAGACGCATTCGATTCTAAATTTCTTACATTTGATATTTGATCATATTTGTCGTGATTTCACAACTTGCAAAAAATCACGCGGGTAAATCTGCTTTTAGCAATTTCAGAAAACCGGAAATGTTTTAAACATGTTTTTTCCTTATTTCGTTTAAAATGCACATGTTTTCTTCTTTTTAAAAACTTACATGAAATTTTAAAGCTTTTATATGCATTACATATAGGGCCGGATAAAGCTTACTTCCTGATTTCATCTTTCGCAACCAAAGCCGCAGGTATGACGAAGTATAAATATAATGGTACCTATTGAATAGCAGGAAAGGTTTTCCATCTAACTCTTTGATGATGAAAAGATTTATTTTTAATTTCCTTCTGTATTTTAATATCTTTAAGGAAAATAACATGCTCATTTCCGTGCGCCGACATTAAGGCTTTCCCCAAAAAGGAAACCTCCAAGCTAATCCATAAAAGACGGACCTAGATATCTTTTTTTACTATTTGCTCTTGTTGGAGCATTACTATTCAACTTCCGATAAAGGCGTTAAACTAACAGTGTCTTAGTGGTTTTCTGGATGATTGCTTTGATTTGTTTTACGAAAACAGCACCCGAAGTTGCGGAAACCGCGGCGGAAACCTTTGAGCGGGAGATAACTTTCCTAAAAAATCAGATACGGTGAAGTGACAATGATATGTCTAGTCCAGTATAGTTGGTATTAAATTCTTACCTGATATTTTCCAATGCGTGAAACATGGTCTGTGAGGGTCAGAGTTCGATGAGTCTGGAGAGGGAGTCAGGTGTCCTCGACCTGTGAAAAAAGATAACAGTTTATTAATCCTTTGGCCTGTCATTAGAAACATTTGATAAGTCTATATTACTTTCCAAGCCTCTCTTGATTGTTTTTTATGTCTTGGGAATTAGGCGGAAGATAAAACATCCGACAGGAAAGTGAAATGGGATCTATAAAGGCGGAAGTAGTTTAGGTGACAGGATAAATTGTATCGTAAGAAAGTTTTCTCTCTTCCGTCATCAATGCTCATGATATCCGGCGTGCAATATATTCGTGGTAATACAAAAAACGTTAGTTAAAGCCTTTAGCACATTACTTTAGTTCAACGTCGGATGTTCCTCCGTTTTTGCGATGAAATATTCCGCTACTTAACTTCTCATGATCGTGAACTATTAATTCTGGTTTCACGCCTGTTTTGTTATCTTTTTATTTGAAAATCTATTCAAATAGTTTTTTAAATCTCAAATGACCCACTTAGTTATTTTTGACAGGTTCCAACATACGCCGGGCGTAGGTGTCCACTAAAATATTTTGTGTGCACAAATCAGAAATGACAAAAGACAAATTGAGCTTGAATAAGTCTACCTAACCCCCAATTTTCGGTTTTTGGGTCCAGAAGGATGGGAAATGACATCTTTCCCACGGCCTGATGACTTAGTTGACTCGGAAGTCTTAAAAAGCAACATTATTATAAAAAAATAAAAAAATTATTGAATAAAAGAAAATGGGATAACCGATATTTTGATAACTTAAATAAAATTTTATTGAATGATAGGATTTTATGTAGGAGTACATACAAGTAGCTTTAAATCTGTTTTTTAAGATTTCATAGGATGAAAGGCGAAACGGAAATGAAATTAAATGTTAGGGATGGATCAAGGTGCAGGTGAATAAAGTTGGAGTGAATGTCACAAATCCTGGGCTATTAGGCGTTAGAAAAGAGTAAAAAAGTAGTATGTTGAAAAAAATCATTCCACAGCTATAATTATATTGGCTGAGTGTGCTTCTGTGACTCTCAATATGTGATAAGATCTGATAATTATTGATTGTGCTCGGGGCCCTACCGGCGTATATTTTAGAACCATGGGCCATTTTTTAAAATTTAAAAACTTCTAAAAATATTACAAATGAATCGAAAATGAAAATGATAATGAATGATTTACAAGTTAACGGGCTAAATCGGCAATCAATGCTAATAAAGCCTTGAACTGTACGGAGGGGAACGCCCGCTCCTGATTGCACGTTAACAGGTCAGATCGGTGAGTAAACTTAGATAGATATATAATTTTTAAATTGCGCCAAAAAAGTTAGATTTGTTGAATTGGCACCGAAAAATTTTTAAATTTAAATCAGTGTTTAAATATTACCAAAGGGGCATTGGTTTAATAGGTCAAAGAATAGACTTTAGTAGCTATAGATACGACTAAAAAAAATAGGGCGGGTGCTCATACCTAAAAACTAAAGATAAAAGAAAATGAAACTTACCTTCTGCGTGCATTTCCAGCATCTTAATATCCTGAAGAATTCTGTCTTCTTAAATATTCTGAAACGAAAGACAAGCAGACTTAGAAATGTAATGAAGTAAGGCATTATTTATAAGTAATAACAGTGGTAATAAATATTTTTTCCCAAAATTTCTTAGGTTTTTCGAATTTGTAAAACTTGATGTCTCATGAATAGAAGTTTTGTAAATAAAGTGGGGCTAATTTTAGAACTGTTCACGTAATCCCAAAAGTTTGTCCTAATTAATTAATCAAGTAATTGGTCACATTTATCAGAGGTCAAAAATTTTGTACAAAACTTGTTATCGGTTGCAAGGTAGTCTTTTTTACCGAGTATTATATTATACAAAATGACTGACTAATTACCTAATGTTAATTAGTCAAAAATTGGTAAATTCCCTCAGTTTTGGTGTACTTTTAAAGCGATTGACATGAGGATTTACTGTTTATCTGTTTATTTGTTTTGTTTACTGGTGTGGTTTTTACAGATTATCTCTAATCTTGTTAAATTGCGGATTTACAATGAGGATTTTGGTAACTTTCTCAAATGTTTTTATCAAATTATCATTTCAGCTGCTGCTGACTGCGTGTGCTGTACCCATGAAGCTGTTTTTGCGCAGGTGATTTGGACAAAAATCGATGGCCGAGCAAACGGCGCAGGTATCTTTACTCAAGTGTCACAAAAGTTAAAAATTCACCTGTTCTGACTTGTTAGCTTTGATACATTTGTAAATGTTGGGGTCTGGACATATTATATTTAAAAAATACAATCGAAATCCGGTTTTACGAAAGTAACGAGTTGACCCTAGATTCATCGCATTATTGTATCATTATTGTTACCTTTTTCAGTGGCCCATGATGCGAAAAAGGGGTCCAATAATCTCATTACCGCATTATAGTTTCCCACGATAAATTGAGATGAAAACTGAGATAATTTGGAAGTGACACCGCGAATCAACAAAATATTGAATTTCATAAAAAAATTAAGCTTTACATTTAAGAAAATGAAATCACTAAAATGAATGAAAAAACAATATATCTCTTAAGTAATTGGTTTTATTTTTTTAAGGAAATACTTTAAAGAAACTGAAAAATCTAAACAAAGGTAAGTATTCACTATTCACTATTGAAATATCTATTATCTATTATCCTGACTAAGAAAAAAACTTTATAAAAAAATTTTTTAAGGAAAATTTTAAAATGAAATTATATACAAATGTTCAGATTTTTAACTTTTTTAAAATTTCAGAATTAAGTAAAAAAATAAATAAAAAAATATCATGATTTGAAAAAAAATATTGGTAAGTATTTTTATAGTTTGTAAGTATCTTTACAATTCATGATTAGCTTTAAAGGTAATGGTACATACCTATATATAACAATGATAATATCCTATATAATATCCAAAAAAATCGTATGTCAAAAAATTACTTCCGATGTCAGTGTGTTAGTTCCGTCTTTCCTCTGCTGTATTCGAATCAAAACTGATCACTGATCCCCCTGTCGTTTGCCCTTACCGGATTTCAATCGTTTTCAACGCCCCAGAGACAGATAAAAACCCTTGACTCGTAAATTATAATTACGCAAGATTCTATCACCCTATTTGCGCGCGGGTTTCTAAGGCCATGTGGATCTCGATTCTTTTCATGAACGGCGCGCGATCAAGCATGCATGAACTATCATTGACGAATAGGCGGCCGGAACTCTTCAGTCACTGTCCATGCGACAAAAAGGACTATCGGTTGCCCCCCGGTTCCTACGGAAAAGTGCAAATATAGACGTTTTCCGGTATATGTTGTATAGGCGCATAGCAACAGGACATCCTTTCGACCTATGATGAATTTTTGATTATTAACCAATGATATAGTGGGATTTAAGATCATTTAAAGTGAAATAAATTGTTGAAAACGCATCGTATTTTTACAATATGTCTCAAAATATCTTTTAGAAACATGATTTTGACAATTTAAACTAGATTTATTTTCAAAAGTTCTATAGAAAATTGTTTAATTTATTGCCCTGTATTTTAAAAAAAAATTGAAGCTGTATGCTCAGGTCAAATGCATACAATCATAAAACATCTTGGTTAAGAATTAAGAAGAATTTGCATCGAATTTTGTTTCGGATATACGTGTAATATTATAATAACTATTACTAAAACAATATAAGATATAAATTTTTTATAAATATGACTAATTAATTCATAAACTTTCCCTTTTAATTGGAAAACCAGGAAACGTAATCGGAATTATACTATTGATGAATCGATTAAAAATATTTTATGATAAAAAAATAATTAAATCCCCCATATTCATCATTAATTACATCCGTTATCAAGTCGTAAGGTGATAAACATATATATGTATACATATATAGTATAATTATATTTGGCGTTATTTATAAACGGTAATTAATAATTAATTGTAATGGGCAATTGAGTGTTAAGAAATTATTTGTCATTTATTTATCGCATGTGTTTCTGGCATCTGTTTTTATTTAAATTTTGTCGCTGGATTTTCATCTGCGCTGATCATCCTTCTGCCGGGACAGCTGACTAATAAATGCACACGGCCTAGGAGTAGGACATGAGGATATGTCCGGAAAACCGCAGATGTAATTCACGGCAGATGATCCGGTAAGCAGACGTCCGTTGTATCAGGTATATAACAGGTGAATTAATTAAAGGGCACAAGTATATCACCAAGAATTCATGGATTCTTGATATCACTGACGATCATAAAATTAAAAAATGAATACAGATATTAATTGAGCTTATTTATAAAATTGCCATTCAAATTTATCATGTGCGTGTTTACATTGGGTAGAATATTGCACATCATGTGCGATATTCTACCAAATTGTAAACATACACACAAACACCCCGTTTCCTAACCCTACCATAAGGAAATATAAATGAAAAACCCAAAAAATTATAGGTAAAAATCGAGGGGTCGGACACCCGGCAAAATTTTGTACTGGATTTTTTTATTCGGATTGCTGATTTTTTCGGCATTTTTGAAATTTTGTACCGGATTTTTTCGGTGTCCGACCCCTCGGGTAAAAATCGCATGCTCAACCCTAATTTCCCCAACATTTATTGCCAAAAAAATACGTGAAATGTTAAAATTAAAATTTTTTCGAATTTTTTTTATGTAGGCCTATAGTTACGATTTTTAGGATATTTTTTGACATTATAGGCGATTTTTTGGGGTTTTACGCAGTTTATTTCAATAAACGTTACCTCACCTCAGCTTTGCCCGCTTCACGTTGATCGCGCACACTGGAGAGAGGGGGGGGGGGGGTGATCAACGGTCTTTTAAAACAAGACTAGGTTTTACCGAGGGTTTTACGTCACTTTTTACCGAATTCACCAATTTTATTTTGCTTTTTGGGATTTTTCTTGATCTTTTAATGGAACATGCGGTCGAAACATTAATTAAGGCATTAAAGCATTAAATAAATGGAAAAAAACAAACAATTTAACAAGAGGATTTTAATAGGTCTTGCAAGACCTTGCTTGATATATTGATGAGCTATAAATGACCTGCCTTGCGTTGTGCGTGACAAATATTCATCTTAAAAACTTATACCAATATTTTTTATTAATAAAATCATAAATATAATCTTTTCAATGTTTTTTTTGCAAGCTCAGTTTCGCTGGTAGTCACGAAACAACGCTGCTGTAATAAAAAAACTATCTCTGCTACTGAATGTGTAAGGTAACAAAACGGTTAAGTAATGATAATTGTTAATGGCAACGGCCTAGTTCTTTTTTCACAAAAAAAAAATGAAAATTAAAATTGATGGTACGGTTTCTTATTAGATCATGAAGTCTGTTTGGTTTAGTTTAATGTCGCGGGATGCTCATGGGTAAGATTTTGGCGTAGCCCGCCCTTTCCGGGTATACCTCTCATACAAATGGTTTTTTGATCTTGGTAACTGGAAACAAAAACATTTGAGGTTTCAGAGACCCCTAACATGTATCGTACTGATGCGCGACTCGTATTCCTCAAGGCAGACGTGCAATAAATGTTTTATTTACATATAATCTCGCTTTTATCGGGGGGGGATCATGGAAAAAATTGACACACACATGGGGGTGGGGATGGGTGTGTGTTGGCTCAAATTACGATTTTTCCTCTCACTTCACTTTTCTTCCCAGCGTTTTTTCTTTATTCTAGGCATTATTTTCCACATTATTGATGATTTCATACATGTATGACCCCTTTTGAATTGTCTAAGATTGTAAAATTTCCAAAAACTTGAAAAAATTCGAAAAATTTTTCGGAAAAAATTGGAATTCTTTGGGGGTGGGGTGGTCCAAAAAGAGGAGAAAAAGTGAAATTTGATATTTTTCAGGGGGGTAAGGGGTGGGTCGATCCCCAACCGGATTTTCACTTTTATACCATGCGTGTATGTAAATATTTTCCTCGACTTATTTTCCCCTGCTTTTTATACAAAAATATTGGTAAAGTATATATCGATAAATATTGATTTAAAAAGGAATTTAATTGATTTTTTTGGGGTCTAGCTCCGTGTAGATGGGTTAAGTTTTAAAAAATATTTGTTAAAATTTCAGGCTTCAATGCAAATTAGAGACCCCATTAGAAGAAAAAATGAACTCGATGGTGTGAAAAAAATTATCAGGATCTCGGGGTTTTTGGCCAAGGTAAAATTTAATCCCCACTTAAAATATTTTCTAAGCTGTTACATAACGTATGTGCGATACATCATAGATCATCATTGCGCATAACGCACCGTGCATGGATACTCCACGCTAAGCGGCTCAAAGCGTGTAACTCCACATGTCTCTGAGGACTTAAAACTTGTGAAGTGCAAACATCAATGTTATCATTAGTCAAATATTTTGTAATTTTTGTGGTTTTATTAAAAATGTATTCTACCGGTTATCATCGACGATTACACTTGAAAAATATTTACATTTTATTTTGCGTTGCCGTGCGCCTGTGGTCGGGTTTGATTTATCGGGGTTGCTATGTAAAATAATGATAAATAAGCCTAAGCTTTTTATTTGGTGTCAAATTTTAATTGTTTCATATTTTAATAGAATCCCGTAGAAATGAAATTCCATTTATTAATTGCGATATCCGTTGTATTTTAGGCCTATTGGTTGCTGGGTTCTTCGCTAGTTTCATTTCAATGAAAAACAGTGAAAAATAATGACAATAGGCTATTTAATTTGTTAAAATTCAGCGGCAAACTTCCCGATAATTATCACAAGGGTTCACCTGTAACTAGCTTCTCTAAAGACATGCGTAGAGCCATTGTGTTTAGATTTCCTTACAGGTTATTTCTATTTAGACATTTGCCGTTGCCATGTGCCTTTAGATAAAAGGCTATGTCTTGGCTTCTTTGGCCCTTTCTAATTGAAATTTGATCAAGGATGTCAATGGCATATGCCGTAGAGGAAAAATATTTTTGTCTATTTTAAAAATTCTTAATGTCTTTGCTTATAAACGCACTTTAAGAAATAGGAACATGGGATTTATCATTAATGACATTTATGTTGTTAATTTCTGCGAATTCCTTTTGTGCAAAAATTAAAAGGCAGACAAAAGATATAACTAATATTAAAGCGGATAAAAGCTATTCTTAAATTTTTTGTACCTATGCGGGTAAATCTTAAAATTGTAGACATATTTTGTCCCGGTATTTTGTACATGTATCTGTCAGCAATTATCATTTTTATCTGATACTATGTTAAAGGTTTTCCTTTTTTGAATTTTTTAGATCTCACCTCTGCATGTACCTGCTGAATTCTTTAAATTATAACTAGCTAAAGAAATGTGTAACTCTATTGGTATAAAATTTTAAATCCCATCTTATTTACAAATGTGAAGTAAGTAATAAGATTTGGCAATGAGATAAGACAATAACATTTGATGCAGAATTCGCGAATCGCGTATCAATCCATAGGTCGCGAATCCGGGCGCGACTCGCCTATCCGCAAGTTAGGGCATACGTTATTCGCGTATCCGTAAGTCGCGCATTCGAAGGACCCGTATACCATTCCTACACATGTAAGTCGTCAAATTTAACCAAGGCCCAATTGCTGTACTTCACGTGATTTCGAGTATCAGAAAGTCGCGAATCAGCAAATTGCGTATTCGCATGTCGCGTAAAATCCGTACGGTACGTTGTAAAATTTTACCAAGACCTGGCCGTTCAAGTCGCGAATCGCATATCCGCAAAATAGGGAATACGGATTCGCATTCCACTAGTTATGATCCAGTTATGGAATACGCGATTCGCGTATCCGCAAGTCACTTATTCGCATGTCGCTAATTCGTTAACTGTAAAACTTGACCAAGACCTGGATGTAAATCCGTGAATCGCAGATCCGCAAGTCGGACATTCGCATGACGCGTATGGCTAAGTTGAACTACGTCCGAAAGTAGATAAGAGAAGATGCGAACACAGCTTCTTCCTATCCGAGTTAAGATGCTAATTCGATAATATGCGAATACGGCTTCGTTCGTGAAGCTGCGTATCTGAAAGTCG